>PVJX010011561.1:0-53176 GCA_004027295.1 Dolichotis patagonum | reverse complement strand
TGGAAAAGCCTTTGATAAAGCATTCATGATAAAAACCTTGCAAAAAAATTGGAATAGATGGTCTTTACTTCAATCTGATAAAAGCTATCTATGACAGACCAACAGCCAAGATCATACTAACTGAACAAAAACTGAAAGCTTTCAACCTAAAAGCAGATACAAAACAAGGAGGTCCACTGTCTCCACTCCTATTCAGTATAGTTCTGGAAACACTGGCCAGAGCAATTAGACAAGAGAGAGAAATAAAAGGAATAAGGATAGGAAAGGAAAAATTTAAATTATCATTATTTGCATATGTCAGGATATTTTACATAGAAGACCCTAAAAAATCTACCAAAAATCTTCTAGATTTTTTTTTTGGTGCTACCGGAGATTGAACTCACAACCTCGAGCTTGTAGTGCATGTGCTTAAGCCACTGAGCTAAATCCCCAGCCCAAGTCTTCCAGATTTAATAACTAAATTCAGTAGTGTACCTGGATACAAAGTCAACACTGAAGAATGAATAGTATTCAAGTGAAATTAGGGAAACAACACCTTTCAAATTGCATCCAAAAAATGAAACAGAGCAATGAATCTAACAAAGGAAGTAAAAAAGGAAAAGGAGATCCAATAGGATTACAGAAAATGGAAAGATTTTGCTCTGGAGAACAAACATTGTGAAAATAGACATACTCCCAAAAATGTTACACAGATAAAATGCAATCCCCATCAAAATACCATTAGAAAAAAAGAAAACATCAGCATACTGCATAGATCTAGAAAAATATTTCCTAAAATTCATCTGGAACCAGAAAAGACCTAGAATAGCAAAGGCAATTCTGGGCAACAAAAGCAAGGCAGGAGGCACCGCAATCCCTGACTTGAAATTATGCTGGAAAGCTACTGTGATAAAACCAGCTTGTTACCAGCAATAAAACAGACCTGAGGATCAATAGGATAGACCAGAACATATAGACACAATTACAAACACACTCAGCCACCATTTCTTTGACAAAGGGGCCAAATGTGTTCACTGGAAGAAAGATAGCCTCTTCAACAAACGGTACAAGAAATACTGGTTTTCCACATACCGAAGGCTTCAAATAGACCCATGCCTATCACCATGTACTTAACTAGAATGAAAATGGATCAAGTATCTAAGTATTAAAACAGAAACACAAAATATTCTGTAAAATAATGTAAGAAATTTCAAAGACATAGCTGTAGGCAGAAATTTTATGAACAACAACAAAAAAAAACACAAGAGAAGTACTTCAAAGAATCAGAAACTGGGATCTTATTTTACTAAAAGTTTCAACACATCAAAAGAAATCACCAACAGAATGGAAAAAAACTTCCACAAGTTGGGAAAAAAAATTTTGCTAACACACCCTCAAGCAAAACACTTCTATCCAGAATGCATAAACAATTGAAAAACCTCAGGCTCCTGAAATCCAAAGACCCTACCCAAAACTGAATATTTGAGATGCATACACAATCCTCAGGTGAAGACATACAAATGGCAAATAAATGTATGAAAAAATGTTCAGCATCATGGGTGATTAGAGAAATGCAAATTAAAACAGTGCTGAGATTCCATCTACTTTCATAAAGAGTGGCCATGATCAAGAAACCAACCAATAACAAATGCTGGAGAGGCTGCGGGGGAAAAGGAGCCCTTGTACATTGTTGGTAGTGTAAACTGGTGCAACTACTGTGGAAAACAGTGTGGAGATTCCTCAAAAAGCTAGGATTAGAGGTCCCATTTGACTCAACTACCCCCTGCAGGGAATTTTCCCAGAAGAATAGAAAACATCATACCACAGTGATACATGTGCACCCCTGATTGTAGCAGCACAATTTGTAATATCCAAATCTTAGAAACAATCCAAGTGCCCATTATCCAAGGAATGGATAAAAAGATATGGAATTTTTATACAATGGAGTACTACTCAGCTATAAAGAAGAATTGCATCAATGTTTTTATAAGTATACGGATGCAACTTGAGACCATACTCATAAGTGAAGTAAATGAGACTCATATGTGTAAATATCATATTGTCTCCCTAGTGTAAGAAACTGAAAGAGCAAATAAGATCCAAAATTTACAATAGATATTGTAAAAGTGTAAGAAATTGCTCAGAGGGGGTGGGGAACAAGTGAATAGGAGCAAGGAGAAAAGAAGGGGAAAAGGAAAAAGATATGAATTTGTGTATACATACATAAGATAGCTAAGGTGATTACACTCCTAATTCTATTAGTTCATGAAATAAGAACAGTTAATACTCATATGGTTTGATCAATTTTGCATGTCTATATGTGGGTAATCTAAGCAACTCTTTTTGAGTATAACAATATGCAATGTAACAACCATTGTTAAACTCCTATCACCTTGATTTGAAAGTCTATTTTGTTATTGTTTTGAGTTTTTTGTTGTAGTAGTAGTTGTTGTTTGTCTCTTTTGTCTCTTTTATTTTTTTGTTTTCTTCTCTTTATAAAAAATGACAAGGAGATAACACATGCAAAAAATGTAGTTAGCTTTAAACACACTTGTGCGAAAACATTACATTTTCAAGTTATACATGTGATAAATAAATATGACAGAAAGGTCTGGCCACAACTAATAGTTAATAATTGAAATTCAAAATTTTTACTGCAAAAGATACAATAATGAGAATGAAAATAAGAAGCATAGTCTGGCAATAAATATTTTCAAACCATACCTGATAAAATAAACCTGAAACTAATGTAAACACCCTCTTTAATTCAATACTAATAAACAAAACCTAATTTAAAAACAGGAAAATATATCATTGTCATTTTAATTAAAGGCCTAAGAAAGAAAACCATGAAAAGATACTTTAACAAAATTAATCATTAAAGAAACAGATTTAAACCACTCTCTGGGAACATTGTGTGCTCACTAGACTATTTATAAACAAAAAATCAGACATTAGAAAATCTTGAAGTGTGGAAAACCTGGATATCAACCTTGGAGCTGTAGAATGGTGCGGACCTTTTTGAAAACATCTTAAGAAATAAAGTATAAATTAATTATACAATCCTGAATTCAATGCTTACAAATCTGACCCCCCAAAATGCCAGGATATAGTTCAATAGTACACCTAGAACAGGATAGAAGCACTAATTGAAGTAGTCAGTAATCTGCAAATAATTCCAGAGAAAAACATTCACAATAATTTAAAAAATATATAAAGAGATGAGAAAGCAAGGATAATTCTCTTTGGTGAATGCATACTAATTAAAACCCTTACTCCATAAAGTAAGATTAGCATTTTAAAACAGGATCAAGAAAGTATTTAATTAATTCAACATAATTTATTGAGAACTTTCTAGGTACTAAGCTCTGTAGCTGGTACTTAGGGCTGGGTTAATAATTGTAAACTCATAAATAATCCTGTTTATAATATATGCATATTCTTATCAGTCAAAATGCTTTATCTACTTATGCATGTGATAACAATTAGGTGACATTTGTTGAATATTCTTTGCTATCCTGGGCACAGGAATTTCCATAAATTCACTAGTTTAATTCTTATATGAGTGGATACACTGGTTGTCATTATCACCAGTGTGTTTTGAAGGAGGTAAAGAAATTTGAAGGAAGTCAGTTATTTGCCTAAGATCAGTGCTGGGTGACAGAGGCGCTGAGCTGCTAGCTACATGTTGCCACGATGCGTCTCTTAGCTATCACAGTGGAAAAATAAGAACTAGAAAAATATTGAGACTTATAATAACAGTGAGAAAACCGATCAGACTGCTGTATTTTACAGTTGTGATAGGTATGTGAATTTTTTAAATGGGCAATCATTTTTTAGGACATTTTCCAGCTCTGATGAACAGATTCACAAGTGTATTCACATAGGACACACATATCCCCGTATCCGGGCACAAATGCTGAGTGAGGGCAGCTAGGTACTTTTCAGGGATTCCAGGTGGCTTTATTTTCTGCATATGTGTCGCATCCCAAGCTCAGCTTTGCTTATTTTCTGCGGGAGGTCCACAGCCTTTTTCATGGGGTGTCTTTTGTTCAACCGATCTTGAAGGCTTTATCTTCGCGGAGATTAGCAGAGGAACACACCTTCTTTCCTTAAATAGGGTGTGCTGCTTAGTCTTTCTTTCCATTCACTGCAGCATGGGAGCTAAGGATTCCCTGGCTCAGAGGTCTGCAAAACCTTATTCCACATCCACATGCGCTACTCCACTTAAGTGCTCCAGTTTCTTCCTTTGAAATATAATAATCTGCTTATGTGACTGCCTTTAGTTTGAGCTTTTGAGCTTATTATGCAGGCAATAATTTTAATAAATAGTCTGATGAATGTAAACTTTGAAAAACTTTCCCTTCTACACAGAGCACTCATTTGAATTTGTCATTGTCATTCAGAGTGGTTTTTGTGAACTTGCTGGATGCTTTGCTAAGCTTGAGTATTTTTAACCTCATTTCTGTGAAGATATTTCATGTTCCTTTAAGAATTATTGAGAAACACGAGAATACCTCTATGATGAAGATAGGAAATATAACATCTTAGCTGTAGAATGATCTGTCCTGTTTTCGAGATGATGTTTCTAAAATGGACACCAACTGTAACAAAGAACTAAATGATATCTAAATATATCTATTAGCTTGCTATCTTCAGAAAAAGAAAAGCTAAAAGGAGGGAAGGAAGGAAGGAAGGAAGGAAGGAAGGGAGGAAGGAAAGAAGGAAGGAAGGAAGGAAGGAAGGGAGGAAGGAAGGAGAGTATATTTAATAATCACATAGTAATTGTAAGAAAAAAAGCAGTGTTATAAAGAGAAAGGGAAATAACCATTATAAACTTCTCCTCTTTTAAACAGTTCCCTTCCAGACTGCTTTAAATCAAGAAACTGCCACAGAGGCTGCTCCTGGGAATCAGCCTAGAGAGCACTGGCCCATAGGAATTTCCGCACCTGCTTGATTTCTAGCCACAGTTTAAGTGTATGATCACCTAAGAGTTTCAACTTAAAAGACATGAAGTGTCTCCCATAGACAGTGTCCTGTCCCAGAATCTTCTCTTAGATTCACATTTAAAATGATTCCTGGGCCACATGATTCCAATTTTCGCTGTGATATGAAACACGGTCCCATTTGCACACTGACAAAAACTTCTTTTCCGCCTTCTTGGAATGATAAATTATTCAAGCGTTGTGCTACACAGAGGGCTGTGAATGAGTTTCTTATCTTGTTGCAGGAAAGTTATTTTCCTAATCTGGAGACATCTAAAAAGGTTCCTGAAATATATGTTTATATATCATTTTGAAACAAATGTGTATCTCTGTTTGCTTTGTGTTCGAAGCTCATGGAGGCCAGGAACCAAGACTGATTTGCCCCTAAAAAGGGGTACATTATACATTTGGGGTCACTTTTAATAAAAAATAATCCTTTTGCAATTTATCTCAGCTAAGGAAAATCAGTAAAGTTATATATCCATATTTTTCTGTTCTGTCAATAAAAGGCATACACAACAAAATATAGATGACTTTTGATATTAATCATTATATGTATTGCCCTTTGTCTATTGACGAATTCCAGCAACTGAGGATCCCGGAATTTGGTCAGAAATGTAGACACGCTGCTATCATTCTTTCTTTGAATATAACATAGATCAAATTATAGAGAAGAAAACTTGAGTTTTTTAATATGTGAGTCATTTTCTCTCAGCACACATTTCCCTGTCTAGGAAAAACAGTCCTAATATAGCAATCTGAAAGTCCATGGAATGAAAGCACGTGTCACCATGTGCGAACTGTGAAATATAATTGAAAGTAAAATGTTTAATTAAAATGGACATTTCTGAGCCTGCTTCTGGCAGCATCCATCTTGCTGAAAAATTATATTTGTTACACCGGGAACCTGGGAGAACGCTTCGCGAGATGGTGAATGCCAGCTTCCATCCAGAAGTAAATGGGGTGAAAATCAGGATGAGAGCTGGAATGCTGATACTTTAGTTCCTGTGTCTGTCCCCAGCACATGTGCCCTGGTAGGAACCAGTCAGAACAAGAGGGCCTGCCGCGCGGAACTGCTCCTGTCAGTACCCATTATAATAAAGCATCCCCCTCTCTCCAAATAAGTGTCCCTTTCGCTCATGTCAGCAAATTTCCCTCACAATTGGGCTTTCTTTCAAGTCCCATCTTTTTTCCGTACAGCCTGAAATGTAAGGATACTCATCATCTCCAAATTTATTTCCCCTTTGAGACCACAGGGATCTTTTCTCCTCTGCTCATAAAAGCCAGTGATCCCAGAAAATTCGCAGGCTCGTGTGGAGATGGGCATCGCTGGTGTTTTCAGTTCAGACGTGAGAAGAGAATTTGGAAATGAAATTCTATCTGACATCCAAAGGACAGCTTTTCCTGCTACAAGGTCAGGTGTCAAAGAGCTCTTGGCCTGAACCTGGCAGGGGTGGTCATCAGTATGTGTCCCAGTTTCAGAAGTCTTCTTCTTGGAGAAGAATTTCTTTGACATTTTATACAGCACAACTGAAAGAAACTTCTTTTCTGTTGCATCTTCCACTTTTTCCTCTAAAATCTCAGCAACCAATGGTAGATCCAATGCTCTAGCAGAATATGTGCTTTCCTTTTTAAAGGCAAATGTTCTTGCTTTTATCCATTTTTTTGTGTCAAGATTTTAGGCCTACTTTGTTATTTATATGTCTAGCAGCCCTGGAATCTAGTTACCATCCCTTAAAGTAAAGGAATGAAACACAGAACCAACAAAAATCATATAAATGAAAGGTTTTCAAATATGAAACCCATTAAAAGTATTAAGACTGAAATATTGTGAGAAAATTCAGAAAATCTGATCACTGTTCTGTAGTTCATAGTTCAGATATTAAAATAAGTCCCCTTGTCTAGATTCAGTCACAAGGTATTTGACCATTTTTTCCCTCTCCAACCTTGCTTAGTGAGCTCTTTCTCTATAATATGTTCTTTATTGCCCAAGGAATGCTCTTTGAATTTACTTTCTTTATGGTATGATTATAAATCTTCATGACATCCCTAATGATTCATCTCCTTTGGCACTGGGCAACAGGATAACCATTTCTACAATGCACATTTCACTTAAGGTGAAACCAGAAGGAGATTTATCAATCAGCACGGGGTTTTCCAGGCATAGGCTACACTATAAGCATTTATCCCCTTCCATAAACACATCTAACTTTGGTATACAGTACTTTTTGCCTGAAATGTCCCATAATCCTTTAAACAAAAGGTTGCTTTTAATTTGTACATGAGCTGTACTTTCCTTCTACTGATGAACAGATGTAAAATTTAACCTCAACCATACTCTGGAAGTATTTAGAGAATATTGAAATATCCAGCAGATTAGTTCCCATATCTTAAACAAAATAGACGACTTAATTGGAATACTGATTAGTGGTGCTTTTTATAAGATTGGCCATTTGCTACTAAAAGTAAAAACGCTAAATAATTTTAGGAATTCTAGGAGGAAACTGAACCTCTTCTTCATTTGCTGGTTTACTTCAGAATGCCACCTCCTTCATGCTGTAAGCCCTATTGACCATATTTTTGAGGTTTCACTTCTAGATTTTAATGGCCCACCTAAGGTATTTACTCCGAGTAGGCAAATCTCTGAATCCTGTGGGATAGATTTCTCTCCTGGCATGTTTGTAAGACTGAGATGTTTTTCTTCTGTGCACACACATTTTGTAAATCAGTGGTGGGTTCCATTTTCACAGACTTGCACGCACAGATTATAAAGCTATACAGGAGAAGCGAACAACCAGAGAGAGGACGGAAAAAAAAGCCTTCTGCAAAAATACTTTTGAACTTCAGAGGACGAGAAACATGCTCAGTCCGTGGAGTTGGAAGAAATGGAAGATAACTTTTCTTTTTTGTCTTTTTTTTTACAAACATATGTAGAACATTTGTTTCTGTTTTATTTCTGCTGTCATGATATGATGGTTTTATTCAGTTTTTAAACACGCTTCAGCTGGAAACACTACATCTTTAAATCAGGCAACCCTGGCTTCAGTGTGAATTCCCTTGCTGCGCTCCCTCACCTTACCCAGGTGCATGTTAAATCAGTATTAATGACAATATCATTCTTGTGCAGTCATCTCCTGCCTGCAATTTGGTTTTAATTACCCGCCACGTTGTCTTTCCCCCTCACTGACAGCCATTAAATAGGGAATGACACCAAAGCCACGGCTGTGCTGAACGCGCTGGTCCCCGGACTCCAGCCCCTCATAAAGCAGGCTGCAGTGCCTCCTAGTGGTCTAGACCAGCAAGGGACTTGACGCGTGGTAGATTTTGTCAAGTGCTTTTCTTAGGAGTTTGGCGATAGGACAACTTGGAAACTACATTGACTATATTTAAAAGAAAGTATATGGAACTCACTTATCGGTTAAGAAACGATTATGATTTAGTAAAAGATCTTTTTAATTAAAATATGACAGTAAATCGGCATACTGAACTTTGTCCAACCTTCTAGGACGATGAAAATGGAGAAATCAGAAACACAAACTTAATACATAAACAGAACCCAGGAGAGTTCTCGAGACAAAATGACCAACAAGGTGAGCTACACGTTCAGTATAGTAGGAAATACGTTCCTCTTTCTACTTTGCTTTATGCCACAGCAACTGTTTTGTTTGTAATATTTACTCTTTTTGTTATTTCCTCTTCTTTGTTTCCTTTCACTTTACAAAATCCTTTCGTTTTTTACAAAGCTAACAATATTCTTCTAAGCTAGAAAATCCAGTAGGCAGTGTCTTTTTTTTATATTTGTACAGTATGTAGTTTTTAAACAATTTTTTCTCTTAAAAAGAAGTTTATCATTGAAAGTTTCCAAATGTTTATCTTACATATTATGGAAATACTCTGGACTGAATATGTTCGTCCCACATAATGGCTTTCACGTGTCACATCTTTCAATATTTAATTAAAATATATGTGCATTTTAACACTTTACTTAAAACATTTGTGCATATATCTGCAGATATGTGCATTTCAGAGGAAGGTCAGTGGGCCTTTGGTACTTTAAATTGAAAATATCACTTATTTTTCTATTTCCTGATCTTTCTTATCTCCAACTTCCTAGTTTAAAAGCTGGGGGGGGTCCATGAAATGCTTTTCCACAATTGCTAATGCAGTGTCTTCTACATTCTTTCAAAAACCATAATTACTCATTTTACATGCTGCTAAATGAGAGTTGTGACTGATTTAATTAGAATTTTAATCATACATGGTATATATACAATAACCTGTAAATACATGTATAATGTGCATTTGTCCTTTTATGTGCATGTTTATTTTAAAAAGTTCCAGACGTAAAACAGAGGTACTTATGATCATCCTGACTCTCGGGCAATCCTCGTGCTCTGAACCAGCCAGACAGTGTAACACGTGAATTCATTCATGGATTTCACTGCTGCTTCAAATGATTCTGTACTTACATTCTAAAAATTGATATAAAACTGCATTTTATAGAAAAATGGAAACACTAAGCAATAACTGGAGGATTGGTTAGTACATCTCACTGCTTGGTACATGTTCTTAAATGTAGGAAACAAATTTAGAGCAAGAACTTTTGTGTTTAATCACAAACTGTAAATTAGCTCATAAGCTCTTTTTAACACTGTGACAGCATCACTAAAGGAATAAAAATATTGTTGGTCTTTAAAATTTAGAAAATTCACGATTGTTGTAATGCGAATATGCTCATTCATTCATGTTTTCTTTTGAAGAGAAGCATATTTAATCCTTTAAATGTTGCCTGTATTGATTTATTATTTTACGGAATATTTGGCATCATTAAATAACAACCAGGAAAATTGTTATTGCTTCCAGGCTGAAATGGAAAGCTTATAAATACCATGATAAAGGTTTAATCTCTGATACGGCTTACATATATTGGTTTACAGCTATATTGAGTCCAGTTAGACTGATTTTTTCATTCTTAATATGAAACCTGATGCTGAGAAATCTGATAAGTGAGTTTCATTTCCCTGGAAATTTATTGCTTCTATATCCAAGTGCAAAGACATAGCACAAGCAAAAACAACGAGGAATCGGTGGGCAAGGCATGAACCCCACTATTTTCTTACAGAGCTTCTGCATTACAAAGGAAAAAGTATTTGAGCTAGTAACATTGCAAAATGTGATTTTATTCATAGTGGATCATCACTCCTTTCCGCTTGATGGTGTAACAGCAAATCTGCATGTTCTCTGAGCACATTAGATCAGGAAGGGGAACCGTGGTAAATGGTGACAGAGCACGTGTGTGCCATCTTCTTGGCACCTTGGTAGGCACATAGACCTTTGCCTTGTAGGATGCATGCAGCATTCAGCCTTCACACAACTCAAGTCCCACCCGTCTTCTCTTTGCCATCTCTGTCCATGGCTGCTTGACCCTGAACCCTGACTCTTTTTCTCTACAATGTGGTTTTCAAATTCCAATCACCACTCTGTTACCCATGTCCAGGGCTGGGTGCATTACATATGGAAAACAGAAGTTGAAGGACTTTTCAGAGCGCTAACAATTTCATTACATTAATGAAACCAATGGCTAAATGTGTACAGTGACTGTAAGAGGCTAGGCATCATGGGAGTAAGACCATGATCTTGAGACTTGTCCAGGACTGTGCTGTCCCTCAGTTGTTTAATTTATACAGATAGTGAACCTATGGGGAAATTCAGGGGATGCCACAGGCCTCGGGGGAAAGGCTCACCCAAAGCTATGCTACCACTGAGCTGTGGGAACTCACCCACCCTCCTTCCTTGATAATTGGTTCTTAATGATGTGATACCAGGTATGAATGGTGGGAAATACATATTCAGGAGGGTCAAGCCATCTTGATCAGAAAGGAAGTCATAGGAAGGGAAGTTCTGTGATGAACTGGAATGATAGAGTGTGGTTCTGTCAAGATGTGGGAGGAAAATATTCCTGCCATGGGGCAAGAATGTGGTCAGCTTAAGAAAGCACATGTGAATTCAGGAACACACATGTACACACACACAGACCAGTAGGTACAGATTATTTAGAAAGACAGGAAATAAGTCAGTCTTGTTGATGACATTTTGTTTTCAAGACAGTGTTTCCTCAGTTGTTTGTGCTTTAAAAGGCAAAAGGTTTTTGATTTGCTTTTGACTCAGTAAGTTTGAGTAAAATAAAACCAAGCAAGTTTCTTTAATGCTGGACTTCTCAAAGCCTTTAATATGTTAAAGCACAAACTCAGTAACTTAGAGGAACTTAATATATGTATTTTGCTAACTAAGTTGACTTCAGAATTTTAAGTTTTACATAAATCTACTTCCAGTAAAATCTTAGAAATGCATTGTAGCAAATGCTGTTGCCAACAGGAGGGTAAATTAGAACTAATGAATAGGAATCCTTAGATACCAAATTAAGACAGAGTTCTCCCTGAAAGCATTGAGAAGCCACCGTAGCTCTTTGTGAAGGGAGACGATTTTTGCTATTACGTTAATGATAGTTCCAATCTCCAAGGTTGTGACAGCAAGAGTAGCATATTCTCAAACACTGTGGGGTCAAACTTGTCAAAACAAATACAGTGTACTCCACGCTTCCTTGCGGGTTTCCATCGGCAGCAAACATGTGCTTTGTGGTGCTGCGTTGCTGGAATGAATCCAAACACTATGCTTGGAAATAACCCATGCTTTACGGGTTGTATGAGTACTGGGCTGATATTTTAATCTCATGGAGTACTGAGGAGAGCAAAGAAAAGAAGCTGATGTCTACAGCTGGGCGAAGGATCTTGGAGGCTTTTGAGAACATACGGCATCTCCCAAGAAGGAAGCGGGAAAACCAGGAGAAAAAGGAGGGCTGCTGAGAATTTGTTGCCCTTAATGAATACCTGCCTTTCTGGATTTTGAAGGTGTCAGCCTTCTCCCCTGAAGATAATGGTCTAAACGTTACACTTCCTGTGTCAATTTCTATGGGCTTCCGAGAGCGGAAAAATGTCACTTATGACAATATCAGATATTAAGAAAGCATAACTCTATATGGAGCCCCTGTCATGCCAGGAACTACCAAGAACTTTTGACATATTTGTACACATAATCTTCATGACAACTTCAGAACAAATGCTACTATTGACCTTTTTTACTGTTAAGAAAAGCAAGTTTTCCAAGATCTTACAAATAGGTAAATTAGAGTTTGAGTTATTTGACATTAAGCTTAGTTGAGGTGAGAGTTCATGCTGAACTTGGATGATTGTGTCAGCTCCCACTCTATTGATTAGTTTGTCATGTAACTACATCCTGGTTAGGGATGTGGTTTAGAAACACATCTTTCTGATTTCTGTGTCAATAATATAGCATGACTAATAGATAACAAACTTAACTATGCACGAAGGCACTACATTAAACATTCAATTGTTTATCTCATTTAATTTTGCAACTATTCTAAAACAGGCAGCCAATTTAGCACCAATATATATTTGAAGAAAGTTAAGTACAGAAGATTAAGTCTTATGGCCTACCTCATGCAACTGGTTAGATAATTTTGACATATAAACCGGATCTGACTTTATAGAGAGTTGTCATTACCATTTATTCCGTTTAAACATATTCTCTGGAAATACATTGCATCAAATGCTTTACAGTTGGAAAATCACAGGTCACATTTTGTGTTTGGTACTTTATCTTTTGTTCCTTCAATGTAAAGAGGCAGAAAAACAGCAACTTCTATAGATCCCCTACTTGTGTACATGAGGTGAGTATGTTTCCTGTGCATCTATGGAATTCATTTACTACGTTTTTAAGTTGGTCATTTTCATTCTCTCCTTTCAGAACTAAAGTTCCAAACAAATGAAAATTATACATGAATGTTTTCCTGAGAATCAAATGCTAATACCTACTTATACCATTTTTTTCCTGTATTGATCACAGCAATTGAAAGAAGACGGATGTGCAGAAGTGGCAGGTTCTATATAATAACATACTGCTCAAAAACTTACAAAATTGACAGCTGGAAACACAACAATCAAAGTGAAAGTTTCTTACTCTCCAATGATTTCTTATGTTTTCTTATTTGTTTGAAGAAATAAATTGAATATTTCTTTGTGTACTCTTTGCTACAAAAAGAAATTGCAAAGTCAATACCATATGCAATTTATCTCTTGAATTAAAAACATAAACAATTCATTATGAATTGTCTCATTTTCTTTAAGTCTTTGTCAACATTTTCTCAAAATCATTTAAAATATTGGTATTGGGCATCTCAGATTCTGGCTTTTCTGCCTCTGAAAAAGATAACATTTAAAATCAACATTTACCAGTAAAACACTGTCATTCAGTAAAATATTACTCTTTAAAGTATGTTTGCATATCTGTTAAATACCAGTAAAAGTTTTTTTCTCTGGTGAACTTTTCATATCCCTTTGTTAAGAGAGCCATGATTCTTTAAAAAACAGTGATAGCTACTACATTTAAAAATGTTTATTAACATTTTATAAGATATCTTGCTTTTGAACAATGTTTTAGGTATTTTGAACAATGTTATGGTGGTCAGCATTTGATCACAATGTGGTGAAGTCTGTTATTTACACAAAGGCACATATACTAACTCGTGGGAATATGTATAGTCCAATATTTCAGATTATAATCACTTTTTGAACATAGAGTTCAGATGTAGATGATCTTCATGCATGAAACAGAAACTTTGAATAATTTTTGCACAAGGATTACTGTAAAAACTTTTGGAAGGGCTTGGGGAGCAAGCTTGGGACCCCCAGACTGATCCCAAGGGAACCAAAATATTTGATGTGCTAGCAAGGCTATGAATCTCTGAAGCAATCAAGGAGGTAGCAACTGTAGGAGTTAACACTGGAAATATGGTAGCCAATGGCACCCAGCAAAATGTATGGTCTGCACTCTAGAAGTTGCCACTGTCACTTCTGCTACAAATATCCATGGATTCTGTGAATGCTAAACACCTGAAACTTTCACATTCTTATAGCTTTGCTTTGAATGAGAGTTAAAAGCACTAGGATTTGGCCTCTCCCTGCTAAGCTGCTACAGAATTTCACATTGGTAAAATCTTCTTGCATATAGGAAGATAAGAAGCATAGAGTTTAGCTTTTCAGCTTCCATATTACATAGTTATTTTTTTCTGATAGAGTTGATATAAAGATTTTCTACATCTCAACAAAAAAGACAATCTAATTTAATATGGGCAGAGTATTGAACAAACATGCCAGCAAGGATATCAAAAGATGTTCAATATCATTAATCGTAAGGGAAATGTAAATCAAAAAATCAACAGGGCATCACAGGTTAGCATGGCCCCTGTTAAAACAATGCTCAACAAGAACACAAATGTTAGCGCAAGTATAAGAACATAGAAACCCTACACTGAGGATGGGAATTTACATGGTGTTGTTGCTTAAGAAGTGAGTACCATCCTTCCTCAAAAAGCTAATGTGGAATCACAACATACTCCATCAATATTACTTCTGTCATACATTCAAAAGCATTGACAACAAGATCTCAAAGGGACATTTATACCCCCAGGTTCATGTTCACAGCAGTGAAGAACAGGACGGGACCAATTTTCATCAGTAAGTGATGAGACAAAAGGAATATTGTAGACATATGAAATGGAATATGGAGAAGGAAACTCCACCATATTCTACAACATCGGTGAACATTAGGGACTTGATGGCCTTTGTAGATCAGTCAGTGACAAAACACAACTACTACATGACTTCACTTATTGTTTTTCCATAGTAGGAGGTATTTAAATAACCAAATGCCTGCAGACAGAAGGTACAATGGTGGTTTTCAGGTCCACGGGGAAGTGGGAAAGTGGAGTTGTTTTTCCAAGGAAATAGAGTTTGATTTTTCAGGACTAAAAATATTCTAGCAATCTACCATCCAGGCATGTGTATCTAATTCATCCTTACTATCCATAGCATATATTTACTATAGCACTACACTTCAGTAATAGGATATAAAATGGTTGAGGTGCTAAATTTTATGTTGTGTGGGTTATTTTTTACCTCAATAAAACAAAGACAGTAACTAGTTGTGGAGTTCTTGCTGTATTTATAAACTTTGAAAATAGAAATTATAGGGAAGAAACAGGAATGTAATTAATGGGGAAAAAAGTATGTTGCATTAAAAGGAAAACAGTTCTGAGTGTTTCATCTGGTCCTGAAGTTTTCACGCTGAAGAGTCTCTAAAATTACTGATCAATGATAGCTTCAATCATAATAGGTCTGTCCATACATATACACGTATAGTTTTTGACAGAGTACTAGTAATTGAACTCAGGACCTTTTGTTCACTGAACAAGCACTATGCCCCTTGACGGTATCCTCAGACTTTGTCCATATATTTTTATTTCAACATGCTTCAACTTTGGTAGACTACATTTCTCCAGAAATTTATACATTTTTTTCTAAAGTATCCAATCTTTGCAATATCGTTATTCATAGCAGACTTTTTATCATCCTTCTTTCTTGGGAATCGGTTCTATCTCCTCTACCATTTCCATTTTTTCTTAATTGAGTGCTGGTCCCCCTTAAGTCTATTTGAGAATCTCTTGATATTTTAAATAACAAATTCATTCTGTTGATCTTTCTATTGTTTCTCTGTTCTACATTATATTTATTTTGCCTTAAGCTTTGCTATTTTTTTCCTCTGCTATCACTGTGTATAGAGTTTGCGGAGAGTTAGTTCTGTATATATCTGTTGGTCCAAACAAAACAGTGCTGTTCAATTTCTCTGTTTTATTGTTAATCAGAATTCTCCTCGGTTGATCAATCTCTCTTGAAAGTGCAGTGCTGAAATCTCTTAACTTTATTATGTTGATATCTATGTCTGCTTTAACTCTGTATGTACTTCGTGTACTTGAGTGCTTTGTTATTTTGTCTATCTATCCATCTATCTGTATATCTATCTATCTATCATATAATTATTGTATCTTCACTGTGAGTAGATACTGGTATACTGGAATCATTTATCTGATATTGAGACATATAGATCACAGATACTGGAATCATTAGGTATGGCCATGGAGCTTTGTCTGTTGTGATAATTTTCAATTAAACTCCATTTGGTTTGAAAGCAATTCTCCTTTCTTTTGGTTCCTTTCTGACTAAAAATCTTTCATTTTCAATCTGTGCATAGATTTATATCCAACATGAGCATCCTATAAGCAGTATTTACCTGGATCATTTTTTAATTACTGAAAATTTATGCATTCAATCATGTATCTTTTGATTTTGGGGACTTAATTTATTTGAATTTCAATTTACTTAAGTGGGAAAATGACTGCCATATAAGAAATTATTCTCTGCATATCATGTAACATTTTGTCACTCTTTTCTTAAGTTGTTGACTTTCAATGTGTTTTAGAATATTTGCAGTGGATTGTTTTTAGTTTTTCTTTATTTTCCTTTTTGCATCTTCGGTAAATTTTTGTGGTTACCATAGGGGTTGACAGAAAACATCATATAGGTATGCAAATTGATTTTAAATTTGTAACAATTTTTCAGTCCTGTGCAAAAAACACCTCTGCATATTCCCCTCACATACTTTTTTATAGGTGTCACAATTTGTATTTTGAATTCACTAGCATGATTTTTAAGTTGTAGTTATTTTATGCTTTTATTGCAAAAATTCTGCAACTGAATTAAAATTTATTTATACATCAACATTACACTATTGCAGAATTCTGAATCTGGTGGTGCATCACCCTCACCAGTGATACACCCTGTATATATCCATGTTACTATCTAGCACCCTTTCATTTCAACTAGAAAAGCTCCAAGTAGCATTGCTGTTATAGTAGTTCTAATGTGCACGAATTCCTTCAGCTTTTGTTCATGTAGGAAGATTTTTACTGACTTTAGTTCTTTGAATACATTATCCCACTACTTTTTCTCATGTGAATTTTCAGCTGAAAATTCCACTGATAATCTCATGGGATCTACGTTTTATAAGAGGAGTTATTTCTCTCTACTTTTTAGTATTTTTAGTTTATTAGTTTGATTATAATCTCTATGGCATGGACCTGTTTGCCTTCATCCTACTTGAATCTTGTGATTTTCTTGACTCTAGATGTCTATTTCCTTTTCCACTGTGGCATAATTTTAGCCATTATATCTTCAAATTAGTGCCTTGCCCTTAATTTTGTGTGTTCTTCTGAGAATTGTGTATTATTTATATTGGTCCATGTGTTTATATCTGTTATAACAGAGTCTCCTTGATTTTTTAAAATTGCGTTTGATTTTTTTCCAATTTTATATTCTCAAATGAATTCCCTATGAATTCATTGGTTTTGCTGCTTGTCCAGTCTACTTTGATCTACCCAAGTGAGTTTTTCAACTCAGTTATTTTATTACATTTTTTTAGTTCCAGAATTTATCTGGTGTGTGTGTGTGTGTGTGTGTGTGGTATTTATCATATATATATATATAGCATTTGTCTGATATTGAGACATATAGATCACAGATATGTTTAATTTCTGATTCTTTGTTGATATTCTCGTGTTCATGCACCTTTCTTCAATTTCCTTTGGTTGGCTATCTGGTGTTCTCTAGTGGCACAGTGGGCTTCCTTGAATTTGTTAGTTTTTTCACTGTCGTATGACTAACACATGCCTATTTCTTCAGAGTCAGTTCCTGAAAACACTTTGCACCTTTAGTGGGGCCCTAGTACTATCGTTTCGCATGCTTTCTTAGTTTGGTGATTTTACTGTTGTTGCTGTTTTGAGGTTATGAAAACTTCACAGTCTGCAGGAATGTGTTTGCTCTGAGCTTCCCCATGCCGTTTGTGACTCAGAGAGGATTTCTGGATTGTTTTGGAGTGGTTCATGGGCTTGTACTCTCTGCTCACTGTGCAACCGCAGGTTCTTCGGCACTGTCACAAGCTAAGCCAACTTTCGCTTAGCAGCCCTCATGCCTCCAAAGCATGCGAGCTCACTGTCACAACTCTGAGGTAAACAGGACAGGAACCAGTGCCTTGCACACACCTCGCCCAAATTCTGGAGCACTGGGCACACATCCCATTCTGTCTTTCCCTCCTAATAAAGGAGGCGCCATAGGGTTTTTTCCTTGCCCTTGTGACCTCTGCAGACGAGGGAAAGCCTGAGGCAGAGGAAATAAAGTAATGTTTCCTATCTACTTTCTTGGTTTTGAGTTCATCCAGGCTACACAATTTCTTTTTCTTGGCCTTATAATAAGGGAATTTTGTACTATTTCCCGTGGTTAAATGTTTCTATTATGGTACAAGGTCTTTAGGTTCTGCTCAGATCATTTTGCTTATGAAACTACTCTTGTTGACCATTTGTAAAATTGTATGCTTTGCTTTCTTTAGTTTTTAGTTTATGTCACATATTCAGTTCAATAGTTTTTATAGCTTACATCTAAATGTCTCCCAAAACCTCAGGTGCTCATAGGTGGGGCTCTTGGGAGGTGACAGGTCATATGTGTGACACTGGATTAGTCTGTTGATGGGTTTATACTTGGACGTGATGTGTGTGGTGAAGCCTGGTGGGAAGAGGGGTTCACCGGGGGCATGGCCTGGATGGCTTTCTGTCCCTCCTCATTCCTGATCTTACACTGCTTCCTGCTTTCCAAGCCGTGAGCTGTTTCTCCCCTGCTGTGCCCCTCTGCCAGGACACCCCGCCTTTGACTCAGCCACATATGGACTGACACCTCTACAAACTGAGCCAAAATAAACCTCTCCTCCTTTAACTAGTGGGCATCAGACATTGTATGTCAGTGCAAGAAGGTAGCTAAGACAAGACTGTTGCTGAATTAATTTCCTTCTTTCAATAACATTAAATGAAGTTATTCTGAAAAATAATTATCAATTGTAAAAAACTCTTGCTGTGTGAGATTCCTTGAAATTCTACAAAAGTTAATGAAACATAAAAATATTGAACTGGCATTCACTTATATGACCATAAGCCTGCCCCTTCCTTCTTTCCTTTTTTCCTTCTCTCCTTTTTTTCTTTCTTCACTTCTTTCTTCCTTTCCATCATTTTCCTCCTCCCTCTCTTTTTCCAGGTTTTTAAAAATTACAAATTCCCCAAATTTATTGATATATGAGGGCATAACTATTTTAATCCAAACTCAAACTCCTTTTATTTTAGAATACCAATTAGCTAATAAATATATTTGCAAATAGACTCTTTAAATAGAAATAATAGTACTAATATGTCTGAAAAATTCATTTTATATTCTACTTCTGAGAAAGTTGTTTGAGTATACAACAAGATAGTCTTGTAAACAGAGGCTATTTTTATTTCAGTGTGCCATACATGATGAAGGGATTCAAGATTCCATTCTTTGAGAAGCAGCATTTAAGGTTATACTAATGATTCTTGAAGAAGAATCTAGTTTAATAAAACAACAAGAATTCATAAAATGACATCTCAATTTGTAGACACATAAAAGAAATAGAAATGACTCCAAAGTGTCCTGAAGTTACTTAACCACTGCAACTACAGCTATCTTTACTGGAAAATGGGTACAATATAATAAGTTGTTAAATGTTTAGCAAATTCAAAAGTTACATGGAAACATTAATTTGAAAACACTTTAGACAATGGTGGTAGAAGAGCAGTGGCCTACAAGATTCAGAGCCTGATTCTAAGGAAATGTCAAATATGTTTGCAGGGTTAATGCCATCAACGTAAAGTCACAGATCTGCCCGAGAGAATAGAGAAGAGATAAAATGTTAAGATTGCTGATAAACTTCTTCCTGGTATAGTAGGAGTCCAGATCACTGTCACTAAACAGCTTCAGAAGGGACCCTACATCCATGCACGCAACCTCAGTTTTGAAATTTAGGAAATTATCTTAGTTCTTTCAAATTTCCTTCACTGTCACCTACAGCTCAATCTTCTAGTCAAACTGAACAGAAAATATGGTGAGTGGATTCCTGTGCTCGTCCGTGGTATCTCACATCCTTGAGGTGGGCTGCAGCACAGTCCGGAGTGTGTTTTTCACTGAACATGGTCTTTGCAAGGGTTGATGTATGTTTATCAACTTCATTTTAATTATTTCCAATGTCCAGGCATTTTTCCTGTGGTGATATTTTTTTGTGGCATTAAATAATATATTAGTAGCAGCCAGATTTCTAATGTTTATTTAAAACACGTTGACAGTATTCTCATTTTCATTTAATCTTGAACTTTAAAGTCATTTGAATTGTTGACTAGTTTTTTATGACTGTGTTCAACTAGAGCACACATGTAGACAAAATACTAAAACTTCCAATTTGTATTTTTCAGTTTTCATTGAATACTAGTTGCAAATATGCACATACATAACTTTCCACCATAATTCCTCCTCCACAATCTGAAAGTCCATAAGATACAAGTATAAGGTTGAATTTCTAAGGTTAGAAAAACCTTTGAGTTGATAGATAATGTCACCTTTATTTCTTATTCTTTTTAGAGGTTAATACCTGGTATTATTTTCAAACATATATTTTAAATACTTGGGTAAATAACTTTATTCCCTGATTGCTATTTTTTAAAAAAATATTTTTAGTGTTCTTTAATTGGGCAGAATCCTTCTTTACTTTCTCTCTTTTATCCTAAAAAACTAATTTTGTGATCTATTTATTTTTCTTTCCTTTGACTGCTCTGGCTCCCCAATATACATATCAGTGTTGAGGATAAAGTAATTGAAATTAATAACATAAATAACAACAGTATAGAAAGATCATTTACGAAAATGCTAACAAAATGGTTTATATGAAGTAATGGGGCAAAAAGGGCCATCGGAACCCCAGCACCCAATATTACTATTTATTCTCTTGCCATGTGGTTTCCATCTGTTGCTTGTGAATAATTTTGCTGAGGTCCAGTTCACAGTAGGCCTAACTGAGCTCTTTAGAAGCTCCTGACCTTCCACTGAGAGTTTGGGTCTGAGGTATAAGTCTTGGATCTGATTACATCTCCCATCCTGGACCAGTTCAGGAAATTAGAACCTGACCAGCTGTGTTTCCCAGTTTGCAGGTTGAAGGTTGTTACCTGACTTTTTTGCAGCCCAGGCTGCTGTCTCTGACCTGAGAGTAGACACAGATGTATCCACTAAGTTAATATTCTCTAGCATTCATTCAAGATTTTTGCCAAATCAGTGCCATTTATATTGTTATTTACTTAGCTGTTCATATGTCCATGAGATATTAAATCATAACAAAGTATTCAGGTATGCATTTTATGAAAGTTTGAGGTACTACTACCTCAAACTACTAAAGACTACTAAATTCTAAAACAACTATTATTTTAAACAGATAATAGGTAGTCATACAAAATGTCATGAAATCAAAGCAGAGTTTCTAAATTTGAACTCAGCCTGAGCCTAAGTTATCCCATTGTTTTTTTAAAAAAATGAAGAAAGAGGTATAATTATATATTTAAAAGAACGCTATCAAACTAACTCTTCCTTGATAGAGACAGAAAAATGCAAACTGAAGTTTTGACTGAAAATTTCTTTTTAAACAGATAGTTAATATTTATTTACAGTCTTACCAGCACACCCACTTTGATCAGTGTTTCTAACTATAGTTTTTTGCATCATACCCTTTGGGAAACAGCGATAGATCCAGTTGGGAGGACACACTGGGCTTCTGTCATGGAGGCATCTGAATTGAAGTTTCTGTGCCTCTGTGAGCGCCTCTTATCCTGTGCTCTCTGTTGAAAGGTTCCAGCATCTCCTGTTCCTTTAATGTGTTTATTTAAAAACTCACACAATGTCATCTTAAAACAAGTGATACCCTTTCTTTATATATTAGTTCAGAGCAATGGTTTAGCATATGTTTGCTAAGGTGACCCAGTAATCGAGTACTTCAATTTCTCGATTACTAATTTGGCTCTGAGAGATTAGGAACTGGTGAGGATGGAGTCAACTGTATACAGAATCTTTTGATAAGTAAAGTGTAGATTCATTTGTGAGATATAGCATTTCCACCCTTTTCTCTGTGGCAAGTTTTATTTAGAATTCATGAAGTTGTAACTTTACTATGAAGCTTTGAACCATTAAAGAGAATTATTTAACAAAATTTCTAAAAGTGCCAGTGTAAATTGGTTTGTCTTGAAATTCCAGTGCTTTGTTATTTTACCACCAAGAAAAAGGCTTACGAAAAGCTTGGGGGAGAATATGAATGTAATAAATATTTCATTTTTGTAGCACATCGTGCATTGTTCTTGTTTCAGACCTTGCCAGCAGTCAACACAGTAGTAAATTTCAGCACCTGTGGACCTGTTTTGGTAATTTATGATTTCCATTAGATTTCCATTAGAGATGGGCTGAAAAAGCTCAGGCAAGTTCATGCACCCCAGCCATGAGCATAGTTGGCCTGAGGGACTGTTTGCTTGTGAGTACTTGGCAGTAGGCACATTCTTTGTTGCTTTTTTTTTTCCTTTTTTCTTTTTTGCTATCATTGGTATCATTTTGGACTGCTCAGAACACTGTCCCAAAGTGTCAAAACACAGGAAGGTGTTATAAACCTCTGCTGTCAGGATGACTCTTTGGCCACAATCCGTGCTCCTTCTACATATTTGATAAATACATAGTGAACAACGGGTAGATGCGCTGGAAATACACAGATGAATGAGATATGGACCTGGTTTTTGAAAAGTTTCTAATGGAAGAAAAGCTCATTAAAATAAATGCAATTAAATATTACAGCATGGTATTAAGTAGAAAAGGTCCCCAGCTTATCAGTTTGACTTATGATTCCTCTGCTTTACAGTGCTGTGAAAACATATCCACACGATGACTCTGTTTTTTCAATTTAAGTACAGTAGTCAATAAATTACATGAGATATTCAGCACCATATTAGAAACAGGCCTTGTGCTAGGTGATTTTTGTCCAACTGCAGGCTAATGTAAGTGTTCCAAGCATGCTTACTATACGAAGTGTGACCAAAATATATGGCTAATATTTAAATTTTAAAAATTCATTATAGTAAAAAGCACACTGGTGTTAAGTACTCTCCCTCATTGTGAACATGCTTGTCCCCATCACACTTGCCTCTTTCTGAAGCAGTTCTGGGAGCCCACTTCTGTGAGTAATTTTACTAGCGTGAATCAAAAGTACATTGGATTCTGCTACTGAGGGCCATTGAAGGAAAGCAGGTTCCTAAAACAATCACAGAACATCCTCATCAACCTCCTTCACCAGCTCTGGCACCATATGACTTAAGGTAAAAATAACCACGAGAGTGCAACGTTTTTAATCTACTCCGAACACACAGGCAACCGTGACAGTGCAACTAAAGACATTCGCAAACGCAGGCTTGGAGAACTGCTTCAGAAAGTGTCAGGAAAGATGGGCTAAGTGGCTTTGACGTGAGAGGGCATATTTGGAGGGGTGTAATGATGATGTGTCTTTTACAGTCATGATTTCTTTAAAGTTAAACTTTCACTGTCGTGTTCTGTCACATCTTCTATTTGGCAGGTTAGTTGTATTGAATGCATTTTTTACTTGCTATATTTTTAAATTATGAGTCATTTATGGAGATGGAACCTCATTGTACGTCAAGGAACCTCTGCACAATTAATCAAAGAGAATGAGTGGCTAGTGCAACTACAGTGCTGTGAAAAGGATTTGTAAAAGAAAACCGAGTGGAAGGATGAGGCAATGATGAGGACAAGAAGAGAGAAGCCGACTCCAGCCAGGACAGCTTCTATGGGCAAAGACATGGCAGGAAGCACAGATAACTTCTGGGAAAGCTAATCACCACCTTTATTTACTTTTTAATCAGATTTTTAAAATCAAATATATAAAATCATCACAACTGTGCATATTAACAATAGCTTATACATTTCAATATTATGCAATATTTAAATCAATGGAGCCATATACATCTCCTGAAATATTTATCATTTCCTTATGATGAAAACATTCAAAATTCTTTCTTCTAGTTTTTTTGGGATACTTATTGTCTATACTCTCCCTACTGGACACAGCATACCAGAATTTACTCCTCTATAATGCCAAGTTAGTACACATTGGTCAACCTCACCCAGTCGCTTTTCTTCCGTCTACTCTTTAGGGTTCTAAAAACAATCTACTCTCAATTCTTATGGGATCAGTATTTTTAGATCTGACATATGAATGAGACCCCATGGTACTTTTCTATCTGGGTCAGATTTTTAAAATATTTTTGTTAACATTCTGTCTTCCAGTTGCATCCATGGTATTGAAATGTCACCAGTGACAGAAGCAATTATCTTCTGTGTGTGGCTGAATAGTATTTCACTGCATACATGGGCTGTGTTTTCTTTACGTGTTCATCTTGTGATGGACACTTAGGCTATTTACGTTTTCTGGCTATTGTGGAGAGCACTGTGATGATGAATATGGGAATGCAGATGGGAGTTTGAAATGCTGATATGTTTTATTCTGGGTAGACACTTGGTCACAGGGTTGCAGGATCATGTTGTAGTTCTATTTGTAAGTTTTTGAGAAACATTACTGTTTTCCCTAATGACTGAACTGATTCACTTTCACACCAACAGTGTGTCTCTCTCCACACATTCTCATCAGCACTAGTTATCTTTAGGGCGTTTTTTATTGTGTGAAAAAAAGTCAAACAAAATCTTACAACAAAATAATAGAAGAACAAAAATAATTAAAGCAGTATATATTGTTATCTTCAAAGCAGCTACTCCAAGTTCAAGATATAGTCATGAAAAATTCTCCAAATGATGGCAGCATAAACCTTTATCTTCAGTGAACTAAGAGGAACTAGTTCTATAGCTGTCTTGTTTGTGCTTTGTCTTTTTACCTTCTTTTCTTTCCCCTTGTTTCCAGCCTCATTCCTCTTTCCTTTTGAACAAATTCTTTCCATCTCACAATATCTATTGTACATTTTAGACTTTATTTACTCTTTCAGTCTCTTACACCAAGCAGTATGTATTGTTATGAGTCTGATTTATTATATTTATAAGTATCATCTCAAATTGGATCCATTTACCTATAAAAATCTCAAGTTTATCCTTCTTTATGGATGAGTAGTACTCTATTGTATAAACAAAACACATCTTTTTTTTAATCCATTCCTTGTTGAGGGTTATTTGGGTTGTTTCCAAGATTTAACTATTATAAATAGTGCTGCTATAAACATGAGTGCACATATATTGCTGTGGTACAATGTTTTTTAATTCTTCTGGGAAGACACCCAGAAAGGGAATAGATGGGTCAAATGGGATTGCTAATTCTAGTTGTTTGAGGAATCTCAATACTGATTTCCTCAGTGGTTGCACCAGGCTAAACTACCACCAGTAGTGGAGAAGGTCTTCTTTTCCCCATAACACCTCCAGTATTTCTTGTTAGTTAATTCCTTGATTGTAGTAATTCTTTCTGGAGTAAGATGGAAACTCGGAGTCATTTTAATTTGCATCTCTTGAATAACCAATGGTGTTGAACATTTTCACATATTTTCCATTTATATTTCTTTATATGGGAAATGGTTATTCATCTCAGATGCCCATTTTTTGATTGGATCTTTGAATTTAGAGGATCAGATTTCTTCAATACTTTATATGCTCTAGATATAAGTTCCTTGTCTTCCCTAAGAGACAACTGTGTAAAAGTATTTCCCTCCCTGTGAGTTGTCATTTCACTCTGTTGGTGATCTTTTTTGATATGCAAAATCTTTTTTTCCATACCTTTAAAAATAGCATCCAAAAAAAAATGAAAATTTAGGAATCAACATAACAAAGCAAGTAAAAGTTTTATATATTGAAAATTACAGTACCCTGAAAAGAGAGATTGAAGAGGATATCCAAAAATGGAAATATATCCCTTGCTCATGGATTGGAAGAACCAACAGTGAAAATGGCCATGCTCAGAAAACTTTTTCACAGATTTAATACCATGCCAATGAAAATTCCATTAGCATAACTCACAGAAAGAGAGAAAACATTCCTAAAATTCATTTGAATACAGAAGGGACATAGAATAGCAAAAACAATCCCGGGCAACAAAGGCAAGAAAAGGGGCATCACAATTATGTTAAATGATACTACAAAGCTATTATGATAAAATCAGTATGGTAATGCCCCCCAAAAAAAACAGAACTGAGGATTAGTGGGACAGTTTAGAAGATACAGACATATCGCTAAACAGCAAATTTATCTTTCACAAATGGTGCAGATATATTCACTGGAAAAAAGATCACCTTTTTAATAAATTGTGCTGGAAAAACTGATTTTCCGCATGCTAAAAGACTAAAACTAGACCTAAGTCTATAACCATGCACTAAAGTCAAAATGAATGAAAGATCCACATATTAAAACAGAAACACTAATTATGGGAAGAGAAAATAGGTAGAAATCTTGAAGACATAGGTATAGTCAGATAGTTCCTGAACACGACCCCAATATCACAAGAAATATTTCAAAGAATAAATAACTGGGATTTCATCTTTAGAGTTTGGATGATAGCTATTTTTTTCAAACTTGGATGAGGTGTTATTTCACTGTAATTTTGAGACTATCATTTTTAAATGTCAGTTTTCTCATTTCTGAAATGGAACCATCTCTCTCTTTCTCTCTATATATACATTTACATACATAACTATCCATACATATTTATACATACATGGGATGTGTGTTTTGTCCTATCTATCTGAAGAACTGTTTATATACAGATATCTATGTATCTATACACATACACATACACATATCCTATTACATATATGCCATATGCATGTTAATATGGTATATATGAACTATATATGTGTGTATAGTTTATGAATCTATACATATCCCTATAGGTATACTGTGAAAATTAAATGACATATTTATGGATTGAAGTGCCCAGTGAAGGATCAGCCAATTTGTAAAGTGTTTAATAAATAGTAATTTTAATATTGCATTTGTAGTGCTTATGACAAAAATAGTTATTGGCATTATTAATTTTCTATATTTGTAGCATATTAAATATCAGAAGGCATTGAAGTTAATATTAAATGACTAAGAAAACTGTTTAATACTAGTTTTTGACATGAAGACTAGTTTTGTTCATGTAATTTTAGTTTGCTAACTTCTAAGCACACAGTAAAATCATTGACATATATAAGCTCAGTAAGGAGTAAATTTCCAATAACCATATAATACACACATTGTTGCAGTAAATTTTGTAGCTCATTGCTTATTTACCATGAACCACTTTTGGATTTTAAATTCCAATGTTAAAGTTTCAAAATACAGGAATTGCATGTTATATGGAAAATAAAAACTGAGCAAATCTACAACTTGCTCCATGCTATTCACCAGACAGGAAAAATAAAGACTAATAAAACTACAAATAAATGCTCCCCCAAATTTCTTATTAACCTAGCATGGTGGTGCATGCCTGTAACCCCAGCACTGAGGAGGCTGAGGCAAGAGAATTTGGAGGCCAGTATGGGCAACTTAGTGAGTTCAAGGCCAGCCTGAACTACATAGCAAGAGCCTGGGTTTGTATGTTTGTTTGTTTTTTGCTTTTATTTAGCTGTGATGTCATTTAAAATTATAGTTATGAGAGACATGGGAACAGTGACAATATCAGCCAATCAGATTGTAAGAAGCCTGTCAAAGTGGGATCATGACCAGTGTCCGTGATTGTGTAGGAGTTTTGTTAAATGCTACATTATTCACTGCCTACCTGCATCACGAGGGTAGGAACAACACATACTGCCACCATGAAATCAAAACACTCCCTACCCTTGACATGACCATCTTAATAACATTCTTACTACTGACCAGGTCAGTATGTGACTTTAAGGTTTCAGACCTTTGGGTTCTGAGTAATCAGGACTGGAAATTCTAGCCCAAATCCATCTCAATTTCTGTGCCCTCAAATTGAACTTCACTTCCCTGTAGCATGTCCAGGTCTCACTACTGTTGCTCAGCCCTGATGTATCTTTCCTCGTCTCCATGTGAGCAATCCAACCTGTCTGTTAAGGCACAGAATAATGAATAATTTATAAGTGATTCATTCTTTCTCTGACTTTTCATGGCTAGGTATCCCTATGGAACTTACCAACTTACACTTTATATATTAATTTTATATACATTTTATATATTCATTCATCTCTGTCTCTCTCTCTGTCTCTCTCTCTCTCTCTCTATATATATATATATATATAATACAATGAAGAGAAGAAAATCAGAGACACACACACAGACATCTACAATTTTAGCATCTAATATACTAACAAATTGAGTTTCCTGTATCAAAGCAGTGATGGAAATTCTATAATATTTTCGTCTTTATTACAAACACCCAGATAAAATAGGCTTAATTCTTTTGGTTATGTGACTCAATTGGTTCCTGTTGATCGGCCCTGGGTTCACTGCTGACCCATATTCATAAATATATTTATCACATGTTTCTCTGCTCCCCTGAGCCCTCAGTAATTTGATTTCATAAATTTGTGTTTTGTATATAGGCTTTGCTTAAAGAAAACAAAATGCTCTCATTTCATTGTAACTTATAGAAAATATTTAGCTCCAATGCATCTTCTTCTGATTTGGTTTATCAGCCTTGCTATTATTGTTTGCAGATATGAATGAAAGCTCTTATGGCGTAGGAGTGCCGCCCTTGGTTCTATCACATGATGGCAAGCAGTGAGTGGCTTCGTCTGTGAACAAGCACTCACCCACCCTCCCTGTCTCCAGCTGCCCTGCAGACTGTCACCAGGCGAGGGACCACTCCAGCACGCCTCTTGTTGTCACAGTGCCTCACTATAAGTGCATTGCACAGTGATTTTCAGCACTCTGAAGGATGACATTATCACAGTGGGATCTCTGTTTGTCACCTTCCAGAGGGAAGCCTTATCCAGAAGGTCAGTTTACATGGGGTTTAAAGCAATGTTTTTACCACAGTGACTGCAAATTCAGGAAGTCACATACCGAGAGGTACAACTCCCAAAGTTATTATTCAGATCAGATAAAAGAGTTAGGTTATTTGTGGCACGTGTGTGTGTGTACGTGTGTGTGTGTGTGTGTGTGTGTGTGTATTTTTCTGACAGATTTTAAAGAATATCGTAAAGTTTCTCTGCATTAATGTCAATGATACAAAATTGAGGAATAAAGCAAATAATTGATATTTCATGCACATTTTCATATTGATAAGAACCATGTTGCACTGTACGAATATATTCTCCCATTCAGTATTTAAACCCATAGAAAACAGACACATTTTACATATCTTTAGCATCCACAAATTATTTACTTGTCATAGTGATATTTAAATCTATAAAAGTACTGTTGACATTTGAAACTAATTAAATACTCAAGTATAAAATACTAACAATTGGTATCTATCTATACATCATGGATTGAATCATGACCCTCTGAAGAGGTATGGTGCTTAGTGCCATTAAGTTTAGAAGTTGACCTTATTTGGAAATATATTCTTAAAGAGATAATCAAGCTAAAGGGAAGTTGCTGGGATATCCCTAACCCAATTTCCTTACAGAAGGTGGTTTTGAGATAGAGTATGTCATGCGTGGGAAGTAGGGAACAGGAAAACATACAGAAGGAAGACAGCCTTGAGACTGGAGTGATGCCTCTACCCGACACAGGTAGACTAGGGTTGCTGGAAAACATCAACACACACTTAGAAAATTTAAAGATTCTTTCTTAGGTATGGCAAGGAGAGTGCGGCTCTTCCAAGCACTGTGATTCCAGACTTCCATGACTATTAGACAATAAACTTTAAGCCTCTCAGTTTGTGCTACTTTCTGATGCCAAAATGAGCAACCACCAAACCTTATCTATCTATCTATCTATCTATCTATCTATCTATCTATCTATCTCCTGTCTCGTAATCTATATGTTATTTATTGATCTACCATTTACTTCTTGTTCTGCACCCATATGAGGATGCACAATGAATGGTAGTTACATAATCTGTGCTGCTCATCCCGCATACCGGCCGTCACAGGATGCTCGTGCTTCTCTTCTCCCTGTGTCTGATCTATCGCTGAGCCTTCGGTCCCAATCCACACTCTGTTCTCTGACTTCAACATCGAACCTTGAGTCCATCTACATGTTCTGTATATGCAAATACCTTCTCCTTGTCAACTTGTGTTTCCTTTTGTGTTTCCTTCCAACTTGTGTTTCCAGTTTAAAAAACACAAATCTTACTACTCAAAATCTCTCCAAGAACTCTCTTAGATGAACATTACACTCCTTATTATAACTTGTCAATTCTTATATGGCTTTCCTATGTATTGTCCTCTTTTACCAATATCAACTTGCTCCCTCATTTATATTGCCTTCTCTTTAATCCTTCTTCCTTCACCTACTTCCTTTTTATCGAGACCCCTGTGTATGCTTCCTTGGTGAAGCGCTTGCTTCTTATTCTGACTTCAGCCCAGGAAGTTCCTTCTTATTCCTCAAGTCTCAGAATAGCCACCACTTCCAATTCAGCTTCTGACACCAAAACCACTCAAAGCTTCTTTGCTTCTCACTGTGGCATGGTCAATCCCTTCAGAGCTCTCCACACAGTTACAATTTTGATTTTAAATTATGATTTTATGTCTGTAATTACTACTGACATATAGGCTCTTAATATATATTCATTGAACTAATAAACAAAGATGATTCAATAAAAATGGAGTCTTTGTACTAATCTCACTACAAGGTCACTGTTGTATGAAGATACCCAATTATGGGCTAGTTTAAACAGTGTCTCAGTTTATTTTTCTTTCCTCAAATAAACCCACTCAGGAGTGTGCACTGTTTGCTGCCTAGGTATTTCTTGTTTTTTTTTCAGCCTAGGTATTTGCTAATACAATTAAACTGACATATTGGGTTACGCTGTTGCACTATCCTTCTGGGCCTGCACATCCATTCATCCAAATGGACAAATGTTCTTTGTTGTTTTTCACTGTCTTCTCTTCCATACAGATGACTATTATATCGACTGTATATTCTTTATTCTTTTTTTTAACTTCATATCGTGGGATTTTTCCACATCTTACTTACTAGTTTGTTTGCTTTTAAATCAGGCGGAGTCATAAATCATGTGTTTAATATTTTTTTGTGTCTCTGATAAATGGACACACAGATTGCTTCCAGTTACTGCTATCTTTATGTTACAAATTCAACCACAGTGACTCTCTTTCTCCCTATAAGAGCTGTGGAGATAGACTCTAACCACGATGCCTTAGGTTCGTGCCTGGTTCTACCACCCCCTAACTTTTGAAATGTGGAGAAATTGACTGAACTCCTGTTTCCTCAAAATGAATGAAAATGAAAAAATGAATGAAAGAATAGTTCTTAGCTCTTTAAAAAGAATAATAGCAAAGCACACACATATAGAATACCTTCCTAACTGTGAACTATAATTTCAATTTTCATTTTAAGTTTTTATTTTGCAATAATTTTATACTTACTTTGAAGCTTCAAATATAATGGAATTTTCATATACCCTATGCCTAGTTTCTTTCTTTGATAATACCATATACAAAAATAGTATAAATATAAAAATAAGAAATTTGATACTGAATTTTCTCAGCTTTAATATAGTTTTGGTGTAATGTTCACATATTTTTTCACATCCATACATTTGTGAAGCACAACTGCAGCCAGGGTTAAAATGGTATATGATCCCCAAACAACTTCCCTTATTTTACAACTTTATGTCATATACTTCACACAAACCTGACTCTTGGGACAGCCTTATATGAATTTCCATCATTACTACTATAATTTTGCCATTTATAAGAAGGTAGGAGGGAAAAAAAGAATAATAGACTATATGATTTTTAATGGTGATTTCTTTTACTCAACATAGTATCTTTAAAGTCTACCCAATTTATTGCATATTTCAAGTGTTTTTCCTTTTGTTTGCTGAATAATGTACCATCAAGTAGATATAGCACAGTTGATTTATACACCCAGCGTAATAGTATCCTGTGGTTGTTATCACAAATTACCATGCACTTACTTAATGACTTAAATTAACAGAAATGCATTTTATAACAGCTCAGGATTCCAGCAGCTCAACATCAGTATAACTGGGCAGAAATCAGAGGTTAGAAATCTAAACCTGCGTTCTTGCTGGATACTCCAGAAGGGAAAATGCTCCCATCCTTTTCCAGATTCTGGGGGCCACCACTAGATTTTTTTGATTTACAGCTGCATCCCTCCACTCTCTGCCTATATCATCCCTTCATTGTCTCTGTGTCTACTATGATACCAGTTCCTTCTTATCAAGGTATAATGAGCACATTTTAAGGCCTTTCTCGATAATCAAAGATAGTCAAAGATAAACCCTATCTCTAGATCCTTATGATCCCATTTCCAAATAAGATAACATTTATCTGCTCCGTAAATTAGTAACTCATATCCTTAGGGAGCATTGTGCAGCCTATTTATTATACCCAAGGGCATTCTGATAGTTTCTAATTTGAGGCTATTCCAAATCAAACTTCTATGAATATTGCTCTGAATATTGTTGTGTGAACATATTTCATACTTTCCTCTATCCAGATTCAATCCTTCGAGCATTTGCTGGCATATGTGATAGTTGTATGCTTAACTCTATTAGAAATTATCAAACAGATTTCCACTGTTTCTTTCATACTTACTCAACTAACTGGCAATGGAGGAGAGATCTTTTTCTCTGCATTCCTGCATAAAATGGCCTTGCCAGTCTGTCATTTTAACCATTTTTATATGTGTATTACTTAGTAGCTAGTATTACTGAGATCTATTCAAATGCTTATGTGCCATTTTGAAACTTCAGCAGCAAAGTACCTGCTAAAGTGTTTTGCTCATTATTTGTCCATGTCTAGGAATGTCACTTACTCTTGAGTCACAAAGATTTTCTCTTGTTTTCTTCTTGTAAGTCTTTTATACTATTTTGCTGTCCATTTAGAACTACGATATATACTGAATAAAATGTGGTGTACAGTGTATTTTTTCCCCTAATGTATCTTTTTTATTGTAACGGCTTGAGTTGAAAGCCAAACTTTTTGTCTTGAGTTACATTACAACTTCATAAAAGAATTGAAAAACTGTAATGACATGGATCTATTTCTAGCTTTCTGGTCTTTTCCATTGATGTATAACATGTCTCTTCTACTAAATTACTGCTTGATTTCTATAGACATATAAAAACTTGTAAATCTTAGTGTTACTTTTTCAAATCTACTCCTTTATCTCTCTAAATAGATTTTTCAAAACAACTTCATAGTATCTATAAATATCATGCTGGGAAGCAGTAAAGAAAGAAGGGAAAAATAGTTACACTACTAATTACTATTAGTTCATTGCAAAGACAAGTTTTACCTATAGTGTTTGATCAATTTTTCTTGCCTGTATTGTGTGATATCATTAACTACTTTGAAGATAATAATATGCAATATACTAACCATTGTTACTCTCCTACAATCTTGTATTGAAACTTTGTATCATTATTTTTATTGTTTCTTTTTTTTTCTTTAAAATAAAAAGAAAACATGCTGGGACTTCCGTAAGAATTGAATTAAACTGATAGATAAATTTGTGGAGAATTGATATTTTACTGCACCAAATCTTCAATATCATAAATATAATATATTTTTCAATTTTTCCCTTTATATCATTCACCCATATTCTTTTGTAATTTTTATTTTTTTCATTAGGAGAGAATTTTATTTTAAAAGTGTCATCTTAAACTGCAGGATGTCTGTTCACATCACAATTGAACATGCCGAAGGAGAAGCCATGTCATCAAATTCCCACTTAACCCACCCAATATCTCAAGCCCACCCTTTGCTGACCTTCTATACACCATTTTAAAAAAGATTTTTAAAGTCTGTTTTAAACCAGAGAAAACTGACAGGTACATGTTGGTAAATGCTAACTGTCCAAATTCAGGTAGAGACACAGTGCAATCTGAGCCCAATACACAGAGAAAGGAGGAACAAAGCTAAGAGTCTATGCACTGCTACACCGGGCTTATTACCCTCCGGCTTCCAGCAGAGTAACGGGAGTGGAGAGATTTCTTTTTTCCCACAAAGCATGGTGGTGTTGATACCAAAATGTTTGTGTGGAGACAGGAGGGGATCACAACGAATTTAGAACAGAAAGAAGGTTGTAGGTAGAGACCCTTGTCCCACTGTATTCTGCCCAAGGATTCTCCCCACAAAGTAAGTTGAGAACCATGGTGTATGTGTGTGAGAAGAGAGACGTCATGAACAGGGAAACTGAGCAGAAGAGGGGAAAAGAGACTGCAACTTGCTCCTAGAGGCTGGAGAAAAATAAAAAGAGAAAGGAAGGAAGGAAGGAAGGAAGGAAGGAAGGAAGGAAGGAAGGAAGGAAGGAAGGAAGGAAAGAAGGCAGGCAGGAAGGCAGGAAGAAAGAAAGAAAGAAAGAAAGAAAGAAAGAAAGAAAGAAAGAAAGAAAGAAAGAAAGAAAGAAAGAAAGAGGAAGGGGAGGGGAGGGAAGGGAAGGGAAGGGAAGGAAGGAAGGAAGGAAGGAAGGAAGGAAGGAAGGAAGGAAGTTTGGAATCCACCAGTATTCAATAAGTCATCTTCCCCTTCATCTTCCTCCCTTTCCTCATCTTCATCTTCTTCACCTTCATCATCATCAATGTCTTCCAATCCTTTTTCTTTCTTCATCATCATCACCTTCTTCTCTTTCCCCCTCCTCATCATCCATATCAGGAACCAAATAGCATTGAAGTGAATTTGGCCAAATATCTTTGATGGCCTCTCCTGACTCATCTGTGCCTGCCTCCGAATTGTCAGTTACCCAAGTAAAGAGGCTCTCAGGTCTTCATGCTGCCTCTTCCTTCTGGCTTTATTCTTTGTGACTTAACATTTCATCAAAGCCTTTCCAGATTTCTATTTGATCCCAGGAGACTTTGAAAATGGGTCACCACTGTCATTCAGGTGGAATTCTTTGGAGAGAACTTTGTTTTCCCAGTAAGGATTTTCATCCAAATAAAACCTATTCTGTAACCTGATTTTATATCATCAAATTCTGTCCCTTCTACTCTGGTCACATAGTGCAATGCTTCTTCATCTTCCTCCCCAAGACACTTGTGGATGGTTAACAGATCTTGTTACCCAGAAATTGGGGACTTTGGCAATCAGTTATGGCCTCTTCTGAAAAACAGTTGGAGTTCCATCTATTTCGTTCTACTTTCAGTATCTCTTCACTGGCTTGTTCCTGGAGTCTGTCTGTTTCATTTTGTACTTCACCAATATTTTCCACTGCTTCTTCTTATTCTAGTTTTCCCTTGGGCAGGCCCAGGAAGGCAGATGCTGCCTCGGCTTTGAGGCTCTGACACTATAGGGCTTCTAGGGGTGAGAGAAGGCAGGCACTTGAGGCCCACAACATGAGGGAAGGCCCAGTGCCAGGCCCGCGGTCATCTCCAGGTACAGGGGACAGCTCAGGAACGAACTCACTGTATTTTTAAACTTTGGCTTGCAGACGTTGCATACGTTTAATTAGATTTACACCTAAAGCTTTCATTTTTCTGATGGCTATTTTAAAAATGTAGGCTTTCAAAAAATTTTTATATTTACATGTTCCCTGACACTCTACAAAACAAATAATTTGTTTTTATGGGTGACTGTTGTATCCTTTGATCTTGCTACAGTTATCATCTCTAAGAGTTTTGTCGTTAGAGTTCTTGTGAGGTTCTACATTGAAAACAGAATCAAGTCTTCAGTGAACAGAGATAGGCTTATTTCTTTACACCTCATCTGAAAGCTTCTAACTGGTGTTCCTTGCCTTATTATTTGCTATAAACCTCTTTACGTGGTTGAATGGAAGCAAGTTTGCTCATCTCCAAGTTTGTTCAGATCTTTGGGGAAAGATGGTAAATTATTCCCTGTCAAGTACAGTATTAATCTTAGGCTTAGGATACTCTTCAGCTGAAGAAATGAGACTGTTCCTATTCTGTGAGACTTCTTACCATGAATAGATTCTGAATTTTGTTCAAAATTTTCTTTGCAACAGTTCAAATAGTCATCTAATTTTTCTTTTTTAAACTGTGAAGATGTTTGAATCATTGATTAATTCTCAAATGCTAACTTAACCTCAGTTCTGAAACCCAAACCACATCATAACTTTTATACATTGTTGCATACAATGTTTCTCAGATTTTGTGTAGAATTTTGTTTTATAAGTACATAAGCTATTGGTGTATAGTTTTGTTTTTTCCTTTTTAATTGTTCCATTTCTTTGTGCTGTTTTTGTCTGATTGAAATATCAAAGAAATACTGGTCTACTCATAATTTGAAATTTATTTTCTTCTATTCTCTGAAGACCTATAAAATTAAGATTATTTCTTATTTAAATGCTTGGTTATGTTTACATATAAAAATCATCTGGAACTGAGTATTTCTTACTTAGAAAGTTTTCAATAATATATTGAATAACTTTATTGGTCATAAGAGAATTTAAGTCACCTGTTTTATATTGGTTATGATAATTTGTTGTTTTCAAGGAATCTAATGTAAAGTGTTTTACTTACATACATAAATCATTTATCATATTCTTTTATTCTATTAATATTTTAAGTTCTGTGGTGAAATTCGTGTTTTATTTCAGATATTTGTGTTCCTTGTGTTCTCTTTTTCTTGATCATTCTTTCTAGAAGTTTATCTTAATTACATTTTCAAATTATCAGGTTTAGTTGGTTTATTTTTTTATCACTTTTCTTTTTTTAATTCTGTTGATTTCTGTCATGATCTTATCTCTTTCCTTCTACCTTCTTGGGATTTTTAAAAAATCTTTTATTAGTTTCTTGAAAATAAAGATTTTAGAATCTCGATTATCAATTTTAAATTTTCTCATGCTCAACATAAGCAGCTTGTTTTTTTAACTCATCCCCTAAATACTGCTTTATTTTATCCCATGAAATTTAATATATTTTAATTATATATATAATCATATATAACTTTAGTACTATATTCTAAGACAGACAGACAGACAGACAGACAGACAGAGAGACTCTCACTGCTGGGAATTAACTTCAGGTTCTTCTCACTGAGTTACATCTCTCATACTTTCATATTAAATTTTTGAGATAGGGATTAAATTATATAATTATAGAGACAATTTGAATTGCAAAAAAATGTAGCAACCTCTAAAATGCTTCTCTGTCTTTCCTTAATGGTAACATTTTCAATTCATGATTTCAGTTAATATCAACAAGAATTTATATAACCTTAATATTAATAAATATGCTATATTATAGGCTTTATTCTACATTCACAAGTGCTTAAATGCATTCATTTGTGGATGTGCATCTGTGTATAATTTAATGGAATTTGATCTCATCTTTGTTTAACTTTTAATATGTATTTTTCTAATTTTCTTTGATACTTGATCTTTGGCTGATGGATTCTTATGTGTTGCTAAATTTTCATATGGTCGAAGAATTTTCCATTTCTTTTTTTTTTTAATGGGTTTTGCAATATGTTACAGTCACAGGACATAGTTCTGTTACTTTGTGAAATCTTAGTTCTCATAGTTTAAGTATGAAAAAATGGGCCTTATATACGCTCTGTTGAGTATTTCATATCAATTTTAGAATAAAATCTACAATGTTCTAAAAATACTGATTAGATTCACTGAGTGTTGGCACTGTGTGTTTCCTCTGTATCTGTGTTGACTGGTTGTCCAGTAGGTTTGTCCACGGCTTCTTCTGGTGACATTGCTTCCTGCCGTATGCGCGGAGAAGCTCCGCTGTGGGTGACTACATATCAGAGCTTGCAGTGTGCACCTGGGGAACTGACCCATTGATTTTCACCTCATTGTCCTTTTGTCCCAACTATATTTTTATATAAAGTCCACTTTCTCTTACATTATTGCTTTTCTGAACTCCTTTAAAATTAGAGTTTAAGTAGCATATATTTCTCCATCATTTTACATTTGCAACAATTTCCATTGATAGTGGAAGGAGTTTCTCATACATTCCACATACATGATTTTAAAAACTTTGTCTTATAACAGATGGTGACAAGATCATGTGTGCTTTATATAATTATTATTATATTGAGGTTTAAATTTATCATTTGTATATTTTCTGTTCATATATATGTATTTTTCCTCTATGTTTCTCTGATTCCCTGTGAGTTACTTGAAGATGTTTTAGTAGTCTCACATAGATATCCACACAAATTTATACATACTTATTTATATGTAATAGTTCTCTTGAATATTATTCTACATGTATTAGAAAACATGCAAATTCTATAGGTTTTATTTTTAACATAAAATAAAATTAAACACTAGAAAAGAATAATCTGTATCATGTTGATCATTCATTTACACATATATATACTTATAGATCATATGAATTCTTTTCTATGTGTTAGCAAACATTAAATAAAAGTTTGTGTATTTCCTTAATTTTGCTTGATATGTACATTGATCTTTCTTTTTTCTTGATGTTTCTGGTTTTCTGGTTATCATCTCCTTTTTGTCAAAAAACATTTTGGTTTCATTCTTGTTTCAGAGCAAGGCTGCTGGTAATAATTGCTCAGTACCATTCTTTTCTTTTTCTAAAAAAATCTTTCTTTTTCTTTTTCTTAAGGTATGTTTTATTATAGATATGAAATTCTTTATTCACAAAACTTTTATTTTGAGTACAAAAAGTATATGTTACTTTCTTTCATTTTCTGATTTCTGAAGAAAAGTTTGCTGTTGTTTTAAATTTTTACTTCTTATATGGTGATCTCTCCCTATAACAGTTTTCAAGTACTTTTAATTTTTTGCTGTCATATTTCAGATATTCACTTAAAATGTGTCTGGGCATATACTCCTTAGGCTTTTTCTGTCTGGGTTTCAGTTGAACTCTTGAATCTTTAGGTTTTTGTTTTTCATCAAAATTTGGACACTATTATTACTTCTAGTATTTTTAACTTCAGGATCTGCTTTCTCATTCTAGGATTCTGCTGATACAATATCAGATCTTTCTCAATGTCTCACTGATCTTGAAGATCTGCTCTTTTTTAATTATTATTTTCAATAGACTATTTGTGGAGAGGTTTTTGTTCATAGCAAAACTCGGGAGAAGGCTCAGGTAGGTCCCATATAGCTCCAGGTCCCACAAAGGGAAAGCCTCCCCTAGTATCAATATCCACACCACAGTGGTTAACCTGATGCTTATCACACAGAATCCACACTTTATATCAGCATCCTGGCTCTGAACACATTCTTTGATTTTTCAAAATTGTTCAATGACTTAAATCCACCATTATGGTATCTTAGCTAATAGTTTTTGAATTCCTAAAAATCCTCTGTTTTTCTAGAGTAATTTTACAATCATATAGTTAAGCTTCTTAAAAATATGTGTGGTTATGTGACTTGATTTGGCTAGAGAAATGTAAGGAAAATTGAAATGTGTTATTTATGGACATACTTTAGATAGCTTATGATTCCTTTTTTTTTCTTCCTGTAGCTCTTGGATGGTCTTTACATAGTGGCTGCTACACTGAGTTGCTTCCTGGTGAGCATGGTGTGCACTGGTATTCCAAATCATACATCAATGTGTGGTATACTGTGCCGTGAATGAGAAACAACCATTGTTGCTTTTGATCACTGTTATTTTAACTTTATTATTACAATACAAATTAACCCCCTCCTGTGTTACACAATGTGTGTGTGAGTGTGTGTACATGAATATCTACAAATGTACTAGGTCAAAGAGAATGGGATTTTATCATAAATTAAGATCACTTGGTATGTTTCTATTTCAATTTTGTTACATTCTATTACAGGTTTATCTTACTGTGATCTTACTAATTTGTACCACTTTCACTTTTAGAATTAATGAACATATACTTTGCTTCATAATATAAAATGAAGTAGTAGTACTTGATTACATGGACATTTAAGAAGATGTATTTGCAGTTTTAGGATATGAATGATTTATGTATCCATTTCATCTATCTATTTTCCTTTGTTTACACTGGATCCAACATGGATGGAGGTAGATGACTTACTTCTCTAGTAATAAGATTTATTAATATTGCTCTACAATTTTACACTACAATTTTGCACTGAAAATTTTATGACCCATCTTCATTAGAAATTGTACATTTTTGTTCTAAAGTTTCGTCGCATGTCTTTTCGCTGTTTTAAATTTTGTTTGTTCATTGAGTTCTGAGCATCAAACCCAGGGCTTTGCATATTCTAGTGAAGCACTTTATCAATGAATGACACCCTTAACCCCTCTTGCATGTCTTGATTTATGAACATGGTTCCACTTTGAGAAAGGTAAGACATCTCAATGATCAATGACCAAAAACATCAGGTCAATTTCCTTATTCATGAATTTACACTAGGAAAAAAATGTGGGACCATTACGAGTGAGTGGTGAAAGCAAAATAAATAGAAGAATTACCTTGTCTCATTCCTCATACCGAACTAAATTCTAGAAAAGAAATTCAAACTTGATAAAGTAATTTCTAAAATATTATTTAATTCTCACATGAAGACTTTCTGTGTTAAATCCAGTATAATAGATTAGATGTTGAAGTTTGATCTTAAAAAGAAGGATACTTTTTCATGGTACAAAGTCACAAAGAAGCTTTAGATTTAGGGAAATCTATTCAGAATTTAGGGAAATCTATTGCAAGAAAAGGATAATGCTTTTTGTGATCCCTTTTTGTGATATAAGAACAGATAACTCAAAAGAAAAATGACAAAGGGTGTGAGCAGGTAGCTTATGAGAACAAACCACAATCAAATAACATTTAAATATAATGACTAACATCATGAATAAAACATAAATGTAATAACAATAGTAACATATAATGTTGTTATAAAATTCTTATAGTAATTTCACACAGATTAAGCATAGTGTGTGGTAACTGATTACTACTTGCTCTGATGATGAGGCACAATTAATATAATTCTATTTCAAACAAACAAAGTTAACATATATGAGTTATTACATTACTAGGCATTAATCTTGATTAAGAATATATAATGGAACTGTATTTTACGTTTGTAATGGAAAAATATTGGAAACTAACTAGCTGATCAATAAGGGCTACAAAAAACCTAACATTCATCCATATTGTTAATTATTGTTCTAGTGCTTAAAAAATAAGATTCATATTCATACTAATGTCATCAAAAAAGGTTCCAAATGTATTTTTTATAGAGGAAAGAAGTATAAAATGCTATGTGCATTGGAATTTAGCATTTGTTAAATAAACTGTGAGTGCAATTCATGAAAACATTTCAAATATTCATATTTATCTGAAAAACATTCATAACAGGTCTTCCTAGGATGGACTTACGGCAGGAATTATTTGGGGTAATAATCATAATGACAGTGTCAAGTAGGATCTGGGATTGTGCAGGTACAATTATCCCCAAGGCCAAATTTACTACTCTAGCAATGAAGACTATGCATAACTGCCTTGTTCTGTGTACACACTCCCTCCTCACTTGCACATCTTCCGTGCAAATGATCACACCACTATCAGTGCAATGCAAATATGGATGTTTACTTTTTCCATTTCAAAACCTGTCTTCTCCTTTCACATAATCCACCCAAATCCTGCTCGTGTGCCAAATTGAGTTGTACCTTCATCTATTTTTGTGAAGTCTTCTACATCAAGTTTGTATTCATTTTAGGATTTGATGGATTGCCGTCACAAAATATACAAAATGGTGAAATGAGCTGCTTACTCCACACCAATGCCAGGAAATAACAGAGAAGAGGAAGAGACTGGGGTCCCACAATTCTCAAGGGCACAGGCCCTAGTGACCTAAGGGCATCCTTCCAGACCCCATCTTCTAAAAGTTGCACCAACAAAGTCTTAATTGGTGCTCAAAGGACAAACGACTAATAATTTGTGCTTTCCTGAGGTCAGAGGTCTATGTAGCAACAGTAGCAACTGCATACCTTCATTTTCAGATACCTGCCAAGGTTGAAAATGCCACCAGACCATATGTGACAATGACAAACTTCCCCTTGTGCATCCATGAAAATCATTGGCCAAAGGCTGCATTTAAGTCCCTAGATTTGGATGTTTCTGTGGTGTCTGCCCTTGGAGACCTTTCTTGGCTAGTGAGGGATTTCCTTTGTTCTTTCTAATAAACCACACCCGGTTTCTAAGGAATGCATATTTAAGAGTGGAAAGAAAATACATTCTTGCCTCATCCTCTTCTGTGAAGCCAATTTAAAGTAACAAAAGCAAAGCATTACACATGGTGTGTGACATTAGGCAACAATTCCCACAAGCCACAGATGAACAGCAAGAGCCGCTAAACGTAGTCAAGTCAGAATCAACAGTGGAAAAGACACATCCACTCACTTAACCAAATAAATTAAAGGGAGAAAGGACAATCTCCAGCATAGCCGGACAGGTGATCTGTCTTGCTATATCCCCTCAAGAAGGTAGAGCAAACGCTCCAACCTTTAAGCTTGTACTGCACATAGGGACTGTGCTCCAAAGAGTAATTTATGAAAAAGGAAGAAAAAAGTAACTTTACAGCATGTATTGGAAAACCTCAGCCATGTAACTCAGGTCAGCTTCAATAATTGTAAGCCATGCTGAGAGCATGTAACTTTGTTTCGATATGATGAAAAGGTTGCTTTACCTGAGGCCCTCCCCACACAAGAAATACTGCTTCACTCTGGTCACGAGAAAGTCTTTGGGCAAACATTCTGAGGTGTATTCCATAGCATCCCTGATCAGCACTGTTCAAAACTGTCAATGTCCCAAACCAGGCATGCCTGACAAACTGTCACATCTCGGAGGAGACCAAGCAGAGGTAATGCATAAACATGATGTGGCAGCCTAGAGAAAATTCAGTAGAAAAATGTCACAAGGGGAAAACTTTGATATTTCAAATGAAGTATAGACTTTGATTAATAATAATGTATTCATTATACTTAATGTATTGTGAAAATGTGCCATAGTAACATAAGCTGTCAGTCATAGGAGACACTGGGTGAAAAAGTTTGAAACTTTTATTCAAATCTAAAAAAAAAAAAAAGTAGGCTGTTCATGGACTGCAGGGGAAGAGAACAAAAAGTCACCAGAAAGAAAGTCTTCCCTGTGAATCATTGCCATGCGTGAGCCCTGAGAGGACAGCCAGATACCACCTTATCCCCATGAGCTGGCACCATTGGTGCACTGTGGGAGATGAGAAAAAGGAGTTTCCAAGAAGCAACCCCTCCCTGTGAAACAGCGTCATGCTCAGGCTGCTGGGGGGACAGCCACATGCCAGCCCCTTTCCAGCCTGCTGGCTGAGAAACAAGAAGAACCAACCCCACCTCCACCACCCCCCTCTGACATTAGCAACCCCCTGATCCAGAGAAACACAGACTGTGATGACACCTATTAAGGTAAAATACAATTCAGTGCTTGTAGTGTTTATTGTTTTTCTGACTTTGCAGGTCTAAAGCCGGTAGTCTGATCAGCTATTCAGAGGATAACAGTACACAGTGTAGCATCGATGGCAGATCGCCTTTTGAAGGTGGTAGCCATTGTTAATCAACTAACATCTTGTTTTGAAGTACTGTATCATTTCCATTGTTTTGTTGGGTTGGGTTTTATTCTGTTTTTTTTTTATTCTATCTGATGTCATCGGCAGCTATTTCAAAGATAATGATATGTTAGCCATTTTGGATTTATTTTTATCTTATTTTGAAGTCCTTTGTTGCATTCATTATTTTGTTTTTATTGGTTCTATTCTATTGTGCCTTATTTGATTTTTACTATGTCTGAAGGTGTCTGAAACTATTTTGAAGACAGCAAGAGGCATTATGGTACCCATCATTGATTTCCTATTGTTTTGAAGTCCTGTGTCACTTACACTGGTTTGTTTTCATTGGCTCTGTTCTGTTTTATTTTGGTTGATTTTATTCTCTTTAAAATAAAAATTAAAATGTAAAATAAATATTTAGACATACTTTAATGCACAAAACACAACTTTTAAAAATTATTTTTATCATTCTATCTACCAACCATCTATCTCCAAGGAGTTTATTCTGTCGCTTCAAAAACTTGGAAACAATTGGCAGAAGTTAAGGAAACAGTTTAATTCAATAAAATAATACAATTTAGTAAAGATATTAACAATTGAGCTGCTGTAGAGGCTGGCAGTTTAGCAGTGGATGTAATCAAATTGTAGTCGGGTGAACATTTGTTGGCCATTTTGAGAAGTAAATTATCAGGTAAGGTATAAACTATGTAGTGCTAAACACAGTAGTCACTGAATAATACATAGTGCTCTTTGCATAACATAATCTTCACAACAGTCTTTAAAACACATGGAAAAAAGACTCATGACTACCAGAAATTTCCCAGGGATTCTCAAAACTGCATAGCCAGGGGAGAAGCCATCTCCATCTCAGTCCAAGGCTGCTGCCCCTTCTGCTCCACAGGATGTCTTGTGGGAATGAATTGCTAAAATGTGAGTATGATAAAAAATTGATTAGAGAAAAAACAACTTCATGGAAAGAGAAAATGTCCAAGTGGTAGTATGCAAATCTACAGAAGGTACTGGGAAACTAGCGCAGGAATTAGGAAGATATTTTTAATGGATTCCAAATTTAGCATGGACATGAAAAAATTAGGTGAATATACTTAATCCATTTTAAGCACTTTTGTTTTTCCCTCCACAGTTAAATACCGCTGCTTGGCAAGAGATAGCAACATTTACCAAAGTAAAACGTAAAAAACAAATGGATTTCACTCCATTATCTTTATAATTGGGCACAATCATGTGTGTTTAATGAACACTACAAGGTACTGTAAGATGTACAACAAGCAAAACTAAAGCTCATATTGAAGACATTCTGCACTGTGATGAACCACACTTATCACCATGAAGGAAGAGAATGTTTCAAAGTCAGCCAATTTTGTGGAAAATAATGTACATAATAGATTTCACAAGGTTTTATAGTGTATGCATGTAGTCAGTTAAGAAAATTGTCCAGGGTTGTTTTCCTCCACATTTATCTTCATCCTCCCAGCCCCCATGACTTCTTGCAAAATAATCAGTAAGGGAAAAGAAATAGTTGAAATCAACAGCATTGCTGAGTTAAGGAGGTGAGTATTCCACTTCTAAAGGGCCAGTTGTACTCAGAGGCTGGAGGTCAGTCCTGGGTGACTGTGGGATATTGTTCTCCCTAGTATGGAATGCTTTCTAGTTGAAGGTTCGCCAGAATTCCTCCCAACTGTATTTCTTCAGGCTAGCTGCCATCCTCTGTTCATGAGGAAACTGTTTAATTCATGAAGCTTTGATGGTTAAACTGCTTCTGACCTTCTGTGAGTACTTCAAAGGGGGACATTAGATGTCTGGAAAAATATAATGACCTAAAATCCAGCAATTTGGAACACACATGTTATAGCCTATTGAACGCATATTGACTATTTTTACTGTGTTTCTTTTTTGAACAAATTGTCTTAGAGGCCTATAATTGGAGAAAGGTGCTAATTTGAAGAGTTTGAAAATGAGTGGGTATCTGTCATTTATTTAAGTGTCAGTAGTACTAGGAACTTTCCTCAGAAGTGAAAGGCAAGATGCTGTGTTTAGCCCTGTATATGGCCCTGATTGCTTGCATTTGTTAGAATAAAATAATATTATGATAACTTGAACAGTGATGCACGAACAAATTCTTTATTTCTTCTTTTCAATTACTAGGTTTATTTTTTAGAGTAGTTTTAGGTTCATGGCAAAATTTATCAGAAAGTACAGGAAGTTCTGATATGCATTTGTCCCTACTCATGAACAACTTGTCTATAATTACTGCATAGTTTCACCTTCTCATCATAATTGTGTTAGGGTCCCATTTTCTCCATATCCTCACCCCACTTGTTATATCTAATCTTTTTTTAAATTCACTGTCTTACTGAGGGGAAATGACATCTCACTGTTTCTGATTTGCATGTCTCTTGTGAGAAGTGATGACGGGCATATTTTCATTGCTTGTCATCTTCTGAGGAATGTTTATTTAGATCTAGTGCCCATTTCAGTTGGGATCCTTTATTATAATTATTACTATTATTTTACTATTGAATTTGTGGAATCTGTTATGCATTCTGGATACCGAGATCGTGTCAGATGCATAGTGCTGAAATATACTTTACCGTTACTGTAAACTTTTTGCATTCTGCTACCGTTTCATTTCCTAATTTACTAGAATAGATGCCTGACATATAGATCCAAGAAGTTTCCCTAAACAGTAGAACAATGAAGTGCTCTAAATTTCTGCCTATTAAATGTTTTCATTATATCCCACAAATATTAAGGCGTATTTCCATTTCTATTAAATATTAATATTTTCTAGCTTTATATATTTTAAATATATTCTAGCTTTATTGACATGTAATACAAAATATTGTATAGAATCAAGCTGTACTACATAAGGTTTTTGTCATTTATAGATTGTGAAATTGTTACCCAAATCATGCTAATCAGTGGACTGGTCACCTCACATAGTTACATTTTTTGTACATGGGGACTACTTATAGTCTCTTTGCTACTTTTAAGTATGCATAAAATGTTGCTAATCATCATCATCATCATACTATCCATGAGTTCTTTCTTACTTATTTTGTTAACAAAAATCTGTGACCTTTGAAAAATTTCTTCCCACTTCACCCAGAAAAACCCAGGTTACTGTCCTTCTACTCTCAGTTTCTTACAAAGTGCTTAAAATACTTTCATAACACTTGAGATTTCTTCTTTGATTCATGTTATTTAGAAGCGTATCATTTTGCGTTCAGTGTTTTGGAATTTTCTAGCTATATTTCTGTTATTAATTCCTGATTCACTTCATTTCTGGTCTAAGAGTAGACATTGTATGATTTCTGCTTATCCAAATATGTTCACTTGTGTTTAAGGGCTTGGAATGAACCTTGTACTGGTGAATATTCCAGAAGAACTTGAGAAGATGTATATGCTGCTGATATTGGATGAAGTAACCAGTTGATATCAATTAAATCCAGTCCATTGATAATGCAGCTGAAAGTGCCATTGATTTCATTTATTCCTTCATCAATTTTCTGACTATTGGGTCTATATAGTTTATATAGAGTGGTTTTAAAGTCTTTGACTTTAATAATGTTTTTTATGTGTTTCTTTTCATAGTTGTATCGGTTTTGCCTTATGTATTTTGATGTTCTGTTTTTAGGGGTATGCAATTTGGCAATTGAGATGTCTTCTTGAATTAGTAACCATTTAGCATTGTATAATGCAAAACTTTATTGTTAATAATATTCTTTGTTCTTAGTTCAGCTCTGTCTGAAATTAATATAAATATTCCTGCTTTATTTTGATTAGTGCTAGGATGATATATCTTTATCTTTTCCTTTTAATCTATGAAGGTATTTTTTTCTTAACATTAAATTCTTGAAGACAACATATGATTAAATCTTTGTATCCTCTTCAACAATTTCTGTTCTAATTGGTAAGCTAAGATCATTGACATTTAACTTGTCCATTACTCTTCAAGTTTTCTTCACCTGACCCTTGTTCCTATGTAGGTTTTTCTCATGAGATTTTTTTTGTCCATTGCTCTACCCTACCATCAATTGTATGTGGCATATAATTTTCTAAAACCCTATTACCCTCAAACTTTGTAACCTGAATATTTTCACATTATCATTAACATTTTAAGCTATATTTCTAAGACTAGCATACCAAATCTTTTGCAATATGGGCCCAGAATATTTTCATCATGCAGTTGCTTTACCCCAACAGTTCTAATAAGACAGAGCCACCGCTGTTTTCATGACAAGTTTTTCATATCTTTATGATTATTCTTCTATCCAGATGGAAATTGGTGCTGGATATGTCCTCCCTTTTCTCAGCTGTCAAATGTTATTTTGCCCTCCAAATATCTTCTTTATGATGAATTTTTCCATCATTGCCACTGACATCACTTCTTTGTGGACCGTCTAGTAGTATAGTATTCATAATTCTGCAGCAGCTATGCAGTCATTTCATTTTTTACTTTTTCACTTGTTTTTTGTCTTCCTAGAAAGTCAGCCATACAAATTAGTTTCTATTAACATCGTATCTGACCATGAGTAGTTTCTCAGAGTTCATTTTTCTTTTCTTAAATTAAATTTCACTCTTTTATGATTTATTTTAATATTATAAAGTTGAAATGCTAGAACATTTGATTGAAAAGAGAGAAAAAACAGTATAACAACTTTAAAAGATTTCTCTCCTTACAAGGATAAAAGATGAATGTTTTAAACTGTTGATAAGGAACTAGGAGTCTTGCTAATCTCCTTCCAGGAACAGGACCTTCAGGTGCCTTGCGTAATGTGACATTCAGCACATCGAGTCTTCACTTTATGGCGGCCAATAAAAACTTTTAAAAACTAGAACGTTAGGTAAATCCTTGATTATTGGCAATAAGGTTTCTGAATTATCCTTTTAGGTAACATATGCAACTTATTAAAAATGTAATCCTGTAGTTAACTGTGAAAATAAATCAACCTCAAAACCCCTTCAGGGTGTAATTCAGGTTGATATATATTTAGTTAGTTTGCTTTCTCTAACCACAGTTTCTTCAGTACTTCTATCATGCAATATGCTATCCAAAGTGCAGCCCTGTGCCTCTGCAAATAGGCGTCTCTCAGCAGCTTGGGAAGGTAGACAGGGCCAGGAATGATCCTTCCTTTGTACAGAGGAAGAAACGGAGTCACACAATGGGAAATGTTCATGAGCACAGACGATGCCAAAGACAGACTAGGGAACATTTGTCTTCAATTTCAAATTACTTTTCCCTACTTAATCTCATTCAGAAGAAAAAACACTGCTCTTATAAAATGATGAGTCCTTTAAAACACTTCTCTGTTTATCTCCTCTTTCTGAGATAAAAAGTGGGTTAACACATATAAGGCAGATTTCAAGCACAGATGTTAAAACATAAAGGTAATTTGGGCGACTTGATTAAATCAAAAATGCGGTTAAATTAAAGTACTGTTGCTTATTAGGTTTGTGCAGTAATAACAACTACAATAAAAGATGACCTGGAATTTCCACAGTGTCTTTGCTTTTCTGAAAACAAATCATGCAAGTGACCCCAAATGCACATGATATCCCTGAGAGAGTTTGTCACAGGGAACATCTATTCAGAGTAGGCTGGGACTACTGTTGAATTTTAGAATAAAGATAATCAGTAAATCTGCACGAGACCTACTTATGACTAAGCTCAATAGTACCTTTTATTTTAATGCCTGCAATTCATTTGCATTCAAAATATACCAGATGTTGGATAGACGACGTTTATTAGAAGAATTCTATAAGCCATGCAATATACCTCATATTCCAAACAATGTAATGTAAATATTAAAGATAATTTATTTGTGATACTTAAAGTTAGTTCTAAATGCTTTGATTAGAACATCATATTTAGAGGTGAAAACAATGAATTTGCCAGAGGTAACCTTCCTTCTGAAGATAATAAATACAGATAATCTTTTGTTTATTGACTCCTTAACTAATTCTTTTTCCATACGCTAACCAGAGGAACATACTAAGCGCTCTCATTCATCATAAATGTAGGACTCTAAATAAATAATAAACTGACTTTTCTCTACAATATGTAACCTCATTTTCAAGTCTTTCCAAGAAAAAGTTCACAACCTCTGCTTAGAGACACGAACCCACTGCCTTAGTTGGAAGATGCTAGTGGACCAGGCACACTGGGCTGATGTGCTCAGTGGACTACACAATGCTTCACATTCATCGAGCAGTAAGAATCTCACCCCATCCTTGGCCCAGAGAAGAATATGGACACAGCAAACCTGGACTCTGTAGGGGATTGTAAGAGAGTTTCAGATGGTAATTTGCTTCAATTTAATCTCACTGCTCTAGCTTGGAGGTCAAGTCCTGAGTTAATTAAATTACTTTGGTAAAGTCACAGAAACCACAGGAAATTTTTCTCAAGATTCAAGACACTGTTAGTCATAGAGTAGCTAAATAGGATATAAGTTGTATTCATAACACAGTGAGAATTGGAGTGGGGGATGAGCAATCTATGCAACTGAATAATCAGCCATTCAAACAGCCAAGCGAGGACTAGATGTCCAATATTTTGCTGCTAGCAAAGACATTAGAACTAGTGGGGCTTCTGATGTATCACCAGGCATTGTGCATAAGAGTAAGGAGCAGATGCATCCTTTGTACCCATTCCATATACACATAGCTTTCAGGATCAATGTCGTGGTTCTTTACTTCCTGACTAACACAGATTTTTGCCAGTAATTCTAATAAAAATTATTTTGGTGATGGTGGATTATGATAATCAATTAACAATATCTGTCTTTTCTGTGACAATTAATATTTGTCAATTTCTGTGACAAGATATAGGTGATATGATTAGCAGAATCACTAATGGATTTTGCATAACATATTTTAAAATTATACCTTCCAACGGGCATGAAGTGTTGCAATATAAAATATTTTACATAATTCTCATTTCTTGGCAAAAACACCATTTCATTTATAAAGTGAAAGTCATAATCAACCCAAACAACTTCGGTGACATGAGGTTTTTAAAAAATGCATTGGGTATACTGCATATATGAGATTTCATTTAGCATTTCAGAGAAATTACGCTTTTTAAAGGTTGATAAAATATCTTGGTCTAGATAAAAATAATAAAATAAATGTTATAGAAATTTCTTTTCTCAAGAAAAAAGTGGTCATGGCATGACCAAGGTGATTTCAGTAAAAGCACCCTATGTCTGAGATTTATACCTTCAACATTTAGAGACTCTGGAAAATAACTGAATAGTGGTTTGGAGCACAAGTTCTGGCTCGGTGCTTTCCAGCAGAACAATATAAAACCAAAGACTTCAGCCAGGTCTTCAAGAGAAAGAAAGATTCAAGCTTATGCAACAAACAGCACAGAACTTAAAGAACAGCCTTCTGGACTTCTCCAATAAACAGGCCCAATCTCAAACAAGAGCAGAAAGATGACAGGGCGACAACTGAAGGTGGGCGTTGGATGTTTGCTGTGAACATTTCTAATGAGGGTGAGGAGGTGCAAGTGAATATCCCAGACCACAAGAACAGTGCAGAATCTGAGCAGGAAGGAAGTCTGTATTCAGAAACTGACCTTAAAAAAGAAACATACGTCATTGATAATTCTCCATAGCGTAATGTTTTATCATCTTCTGTTAGAGTATAAGTACTTAAGAAATGAAATTAAACAAAATACAAGAATAGTTCTACCCCATCATATAATCAATTTTAAAATGAAGAGCTTTTTTCTCTGTAAGATCAACTGTACAAGGATCAAGAAGCAACCTCTTCATTGCAGAATGAGATCAGAGGAAAACAAAAACAAGCAGAATCATTGGATAAAAATTCCTTTAAATAATTCTGAAGAAAAGCATTAGATGAGATTAATGCAGTCACTTCATATTTATTTGATAGTTAATATAGCTATAAAATCTGTTGCGATAAAAGACGTAAGTATTCTAATGTAGTTAATTATGTGACAGTACTATGAGAATAACCATTAAATTTCAGAGTCATAAATATTTTTACTGCCACAATTAGATGTAGAAAGGAAGTGCTACTTTTCAATGGCATGCATCGCAGCTAATCTCTCTGATCCTGTTGTGTCGTGCGTTTATGATGGAATCGTCTCATCTTTACCATGCAAATTGAGTTGGATCTTATTTGGGTTGCTTGCACTTACAACACATTTTGTTGGCTGTGGCTGCAGGAACTTTTCAATGAAGGATAATTTGGTTGTGCTCCAGCACTTAAATATCTACTTGCACAAGCAGAGAATTGGTGTCACTCTAAGGCAATTCTCATAATATGAGCAAAGTTCTCAAGTTGCGCTCTCCTTTAGATGAAACAATCTAATGAATGGATTGACCCTCTTTACACACTTCTGAAACAAAATGACTAGAAAGTATTCAGATGACATGAAATACACTGACATTGATTATGAAGTCAGGTTGTCCCAGCCACATTCATGGCTGATTAAAGTGTCACGTCTACAATATAGCACTTTTTGAACTGGAAATTAATACCAGCTTGATGGCAAAAAGAATCTTTCACCAGGAAACTCACTTCATCTTTAATTCTTCTTAGAATGAGTCTCATCTTTTGCACTAGCACAGCCATGAGTTACTCTTTCATGAGTAAATAATTATGAGTGTCAACACTATACTTATTTCAGAAATATAATGATTATGGCATTTCACATTTATGTGAAATTGGCTTATCTTGTTTGTAACAATTTAAGGAGGCAATGGCGAGATATTTTTTAACCTCTTGTTAACTCGTGTGAGAATTTAAACACTTAAAGATGCAAATAAAAATATTACTAGATAAATGATCAGATTCATTCATTTCCTACATAGATGATAAGAAAAAAATAGCTCTAATAATTCTGATATATTGGCTGTTTCATTTAATATCTAGTTAATTTTTTGATCACAAATTTCTCTTAATAGAAGCTACTGATTCCTTGTATTTTATGATTCAAATAATTTATGAGTGAAAGGATCGAAGTGTGGCCTCAGTCCTGATATGCCAAACCCTCACCTGGTCATGAAGGAAGGGAACTACAGGAGTAAATTTATGTTATTTATTTTTCCATGAATTTCCTTTCCAACTTTGCTTAATGATTCACACAACGATAATACATGCTGACATTCAAGTTGCTTTAGTAGGAGGAACCAGTGTCTGCAGAAGAGAGACATTTCCTTCAGTTTCTTCCAGCAGAAGTCATACTGAGGGGGAAAGGGTGAGGAAGAAAGAGAGGAGAAAGAAAGCAGGTTCCTTCTGCCAGGCCTTTCCACCAGGAAGCTTCCGCTTTGGAGCCAGCAGGCGATGCAACCCCTGAAATGATGAGACAAAATAATCCCTCTTTCCTTTAAGCTTTGCCTATCAGGCAACTGGTCTGCAAATGAAAGCTGATCAATACATTTAGAAACTAATAATTTGCTCCACCACAGTGCCCTTACAAGACTCTACATGGAGTAGATTTTGCTTGGACTTGCCAGTTTCTCTCCTTATTCACTGCTTTGAAAATGCACTCCCTAGATAATAGCAATGCCAGCTGTATTTCAAAATGTGACTATATTACATTAGATAAAAATGCAAAATGGAAGAAATAGTTATCTGAAAGGAAATAAATTCCCTTAATTTAGGTGCAGTACATTTTTAATACTTCAAGCCTTCAGAGCTCAGTTCTTACCAATACATATCCATTCAGGTATATGTTGTGTAAAAATGTTTTTTAAAGGA
>PVJX010011560.1:0-53178 GCA_004027295.1 Dolichotis patagonum | reverse complement strand
GTGGCCACCCCGGAGCCTGTGGAATCTCAGGCAGGCCAGGCCTCCGTGCTTTGTCCCAGGCAGGTCTCCAGGAGGTTCCCTGCGAGTGAAGGGCCTACAGGTCCCAAAGAGTCAGGCCAGAATGTTGGTTTCTGAAAAGTTCCCGGTCCCAAACAGACCTGGCCAAGATGCCAGTCTCCACAATATTCCCAATCCAAACTGCCCGGGCCACTCTGCAGGTCCGAGAGTTTTGGGTCCCAAAGAGACAGGCCGAGATGCTGCTTTCTGGGAGACTTCCTGGGGGTGAAGGGCGGGGGTACGGGCCCAAACAGACCCGGCCCAGATGCTGATCTCCAGGCAGTTCCTTGTGGATGAAGGGTGGGCCTACCAGTCCCAAAGAGTTGCGCTGAGATGCAGGTCTGCGCAGACTTTCGATCCAAACAGCCCAGGCCACTCTACGGGTCCGAGACTTTTGGGTCCCAAAGAGATAGGCCGAGATGCTGCTTTCTGGGAGACTTCCTGGGGGTGAAGGGCCGGTAGGTAGAAATCTTGAAGACATGGTGGGAGGCAAAGAGTTCATGAACAAAACACAAATCACACAAGAAGTACATCAAAGAATCAACAACTGGGATCTTATTTTGGTTTTTGCACATCAGAAAAAATCACCAACAGAGTAAAAAGAAAACCCACAGAACAAACAAAAATTATCCAACTGTCCCTCAGACAAAGGACTTATATTTAGAGTATATAAAGAATTGAAAAACATCAGGCCCCTCAAATTCAAAGACCCAATCCAAAAATGGGTATCTGAAATGAATACACAATTCCCAGATGAAGAAATACAAATGGCAAATAAACACATGAAGAAATGTTCAACATCACTGGTCATTCCAGCAACGCAAATTAAAACAACACTGAGATTCTATCTCACTCCAGAAAAAAATGGCTGTCGTCAAGAAATAATCAATAACAAATGTTGGTAGGACTGTGAGGAAAAAGAATCCTTCCATACTGTTGCTAGGAGTGCAGACTGGTATACTCAATGTGGAAGTTAGTGTGGAGATTCCTCAAAAAACTAGGATTAGAGGTCCCATTCAAGCAAGCTTTCCTAGAAGAATTGGGTGCTTTCCCAGAAGAACTGAAAACATCATGCCACACTGGTATACGTGCACCCAAGTGTATAACAACACAATTTGTAATAGCTAATTCTTAGAAACAACCTATGTGCTCATCAATCAAGGAATGAATAAAAAAGATGTGGTATATTTATACAATGGAATATTACTCACCTATAATGAGAATAAACTTAAGGCTTTTATAAGTAAATGGATGCAACCTAAGACCATACTCATAAGTGAAATAAATCAGACTTGCATGTGTAAATATCGTAGTCTCCCTAATGTAAAAAAAAATGAAAGAGTAAATAAGATCTAAAATGTACAATAGATATTGTGAAAATGAAATGGTAAGAAGTGCTCAAAAGGAAAGAACAAATGTGACATAGGAAAGGAGAAAAGAAAAAAGGAAAAAGATTGTATGTACATATGCATACATATATATGTGTATATGTATATATATACAAGATAGATAACTATATTACTAATCTCCGCTAGTTCATCAAAAAGAACAGTTTGCATTTTCATTGTTTAATCATTTTTATGCATAACTCTATAATCTGAGCAACTACTTTGAAGATAACAATATGCAATATATTAATATGTTAATTTCCTATTATTTTGTTTTGAAATTCTGTATCATTTTTATCCTCTTTTATTTAAAAAATAGAAAGTAAAATAGAACTACCATATGATCTATGTACCCCACCTCTGGATATGTATCCAAAGGAAATGAAATAAGCATATCTAAAAAATAGCTACATGCACATGTTTCTTATGGCACTATTGTACAGCACTACTGTATGTTCCTGTTTACTGTGTCTCCTCTTGGCTGCCTTAATGTCTTGAATTCATTCAAAGTATTTATAGCAATTTCTGCCCAATAAAAATATTATGGTACATTCTCACTCACTGGACCTGGCACCATGTGACACTGGCTCTTCCCAAAGTCAAAATGACCATGAAAGATAAGTGTTTGAATTGAGAAGGTCGCAACAGTACAACTAAAGATACTCTCCAAAGAGTCCTTTCAGAACTACTTCAGAAAACCCAAGAACAGTGGGAAAGATATGTTACAAGCAAGGGAGAGTATACTGAAGGGCATTAATATTTGAAGGGTATCTTTTATTGTAGTGTTTTTAAATTTAAGCATTCACTTTACTTTTTATTATACTTGTCATTTACAGCACAGTGAATGAAACTGGAGGGCATTATATTAAGTGAAAAAAGTTAGACACAAAAAGACACTGTACATTCTCCTCCATATATGGAAGCTAAAAAAATAAGTCAATATAAATTAGAATAGTGATTACTAGAGACTGGAAAGGGGAGGTAGAGAATAAAGGAAGGTTGGATAACAGGTTCCAAAATACAGTTAAATAAAAGGAATAGGCTCTGGCATTCCACAGCACAGAAGGATGGCAATAGCTCATTAAACCTATTTTTTTTCTGAAGATCTAGGAAAAAGGAGCTCAGAATATCTTAACATAAAGAAATGATGAAGAGAGGGAAATGTTAAGTATCCCAATTTACTGTATACGTATTTTGAAATATCACAGTGTACCCCATTGATATGTATAACTAGATGTACTAGCCAAAAATACAGATTTTTAAAAAGAAAAATAAATAAAAATGAAAGTTGTACTAGTTTCTTCTTCCTCCATTACAGTGAACGGTCATGCCCACCCTGGAGTGAGCACACTCCCCCTCCACAGCATTGGAAAAAGTAAAAGGACAGGTAGGAGGCAGTGGATGCAGGGAGGGTGAAGATTGCACAGTGAGTCTGGGGAAATCCACCCCTAGCCTTGTAGACCAATGGCAAGGAGCTTGGCTTTTATTGCAGTCTGTGGGAAGCCACTGAAGAATTCTGGGCAAAAGACAATGCCCCGTGTCTATGTCTGTTGGGTGCTATAACAAAATGTCACAAGCTGGGTGGCTTATAAACAACAGAAATTTATTTCTTATCCTGGAGAGAAAGGCAGATTCATCCAAGATCAAGGCATATTCAGTGTCTGGTGAAGCTCCACTTTCTGGCTCATATGTAGTATCTCCTCACTCTGTGCTCACTTGGCAGAAGGGGCAAAGGAAGCTCTCTGGAGTCTCTTTTTATAAAGGCATTAATTAGCCCACTTATGAATTTTTAATCCCAAACCTCATCTCCAAATACCATCACCTTGAAGTTTAAAATTTCAACATATGAATTTGGGGAAACAGAAAGGAATATAATCCTTCAGTCCCTCACAACTAGCTCATTGTTAAATGGCCATTCCGACTATCATGGAGACTGTATCATAAGAAGGTTTCCATGGTTTGAACATGGATTGAGTGACCCCAAAGGTCCATGTGCTGGAGGTGTGGCCCTCAGTGTGGCAATGAACCTTTAAGAGGCAGGGCCAGTGAAAGGCAATTTGGTCATGGAAACCTTGCCATCTGAAGGAATCAATGCTAGTCTTGAGGACTGAGCTTTGTCTCATGATAGCAGATCTGAGGTAAAACAGAGATCTGCTTTTCCTCAGCCATGATCAACTGTTCAGGTGCTGAGACGGAGGGCATGTGTGCCTAAACATGGGATTCTTAGTGAAGCAGTGATCAAATGGTGAAATGTCTGAAGACAAGAGAGAAGTATGTTTGAAAAGATGAAGGTTAGAGATTCCAAACAAAAGAAAAAGTTTAAAAGCCACTGAAAAACCAATATAGAAATCAGAAATATGATCTTTAGAGTCCAGGAAAAATATGATTATTTTCTGAGTGGAAAAAAAAAGATGGATTCTCTTTTTCACAACAACCTTCTCTTCTTCCAGGCTCAACACATGTTCTGCAGTTCCCTGTGGAACTAATAGCATAAGCACATCCATCATACAGCTGACCAAGGTCAAGGAAGACAGGCAATAGGCACAGATGAGGCCACTGACTATGGCGTATTTCCACCACGCTCTGTGGTTAAGGCTCACAATGCTAGGTGATACCAGGAAAATTGCAGCTTAAGCACAAGATGAATTATCACAATTTATGCAGTATCAGTAGTCCTTCTGCCACAGCGGTACAATGGTTCAGCTAGGATTAACATAATTGACATAAGACGGCAGGTTAGAAGATAAGAAGTCCCTTAGAGAAATGACATCGACCTTAGAGACTTCTACAAGCATGGTTTTTATTGATGCCTTAGGACCAGTGAATTTGGAAGTCCAGCCAAATTCTAAACTTTGCCTCCCTAAACACTAACTCCAACCTAATTTGAATTCATTTCTTTCCCTTCACAGCTATCCATCAAGGCCCCTTGTTTAAACGGTTCTACATGCATAACCCATTATATTAAGTGATTGCACATTGGACCTACGCAATGTAACTCACCACTTAAAACCAGGGTTTTTGTTTTTTCATTGTTGTACACTGGCCTGTTGTTTTATAGTTCTTGTTTCTTAATTTTTATATCCCCTTGGAAATTTATTACCCCTACATTTTGGTAATAAGTAGATACTATTCACATCTCCCTAACAACTATCCATATATACTATACTTATGTTACACAGATGCCTCTTGAAAAGTTTTAAATTGCCATAGAAATATTTTCTTGGTTTAGCTGAGATCCTGGTTTATCACATATATTGTGTTTCCCTCATGTTTCCCAAGCCAGACTGTCCCATGATGAAGTATGTCCATTTTACTACTGTCGGGAACATTCCTGCACAGTCAGCCAGATGTTCTGCATCAGCCAAGGAAATTAAGAAAAAAAGAAAAAATCTTTAGAAAATAGTTAACAAAATAATTCTATTCCTAGGGGAACAGAGGTATGCAGTCTCTCTGACCGTCTGTTCTAATTCAATAGTGGTTTAGGTTCTTTTCTTAAATAATCAGTGCATGAGCAAAATTTTTTTGCCCTTGCTATCAAGGGTTTTGTGTGAATGCCTACAAACATCGGGCACGAGGCTGTTAGAATAAACAGCACCCCTATTCGTTCATTATCAAAGTAGATCCATCAAAGTAGCAGCCAGAAACTTGGGATCTGGGCTAGAATCCTGGCTCTATCACTTACTTCGCTCTTTTTTTATTAACTCTTCTGTGTCTCGGGTTCTTCACCTGAAAAATACATAATATCACAGTTCCCATTTCACTGGGATTAGTATGAGATTTAAAAGACACAATGCACATAGAACTCTTAGAAGAGTAAGACTGGCACACTAGAAGAATTCAATAAGTGGCACAGTATTACTTTATTTCAATTCCTCTGCAAGTATCCTCCAAACAAAATAAGCGATTGCCTCCACCACATCCTCATAACCTTTTAATCAAATGTCAATAAAGTAATCAACAGATGTGGAGTCATTTGATTTTAATGTCTCTATTCCTCCCACAGTTAGTCAAGGTCTTCTGATTCGTTTCTGGTGACTACATATTTGTAGTCATGGCAAAATTTTCACATTTTCAGAAAACTTTATTTTCACAAATAACCCAGCATTTACCTGGGTCAGGTACATATTAGAAAGAAACTCCTCAAACTGAACATAGATTCTCACATGAAAATCTGAGCTTCATGACAGTAATGAGACATTTCTGCTCTGGAAATAAGTTCAAAAGAGACTTCTAAAACGGTATTGAGCAGCAGCAGTAGCTAACGTGTCCATAGCTATCCAACTGTACAACTCACTTCAAAATATAAATTCTAAGTTTTTACCTAAAAATATCCTAACAATTCATATATCTCAACACTAATGATGCTGAGAAAAAGAATACTCATTGGAATCATTTGCTCTTAATTTTAAAACCTCAGCATTGCATGTGATTAGTGAAGTCTTGGTTCTAATCACCACAAAGTGATTGACTTCTTCTTTGCAGTTACAGGAAGATGGAGTAATCTCTACTTTATTTGAATTGAGTACATAAATATTTTCTATAATTATTTTCAATACATTTTTTTGTATTTCTGTACTATGTTCAATACAATTTTAGGCTCTTGATGAAAACCAGTATGAAAGGAAGAGGATTTTTTTAAAAATCTCTGCTAAATGACAGTCCCTGAAATCACTCAGTGCCCCACCTCAGGAACCAATGACTCCTCCTACCAAGCAACAGTCCTCCTTGTAACAAACCTAAATCCTCAAGCTGCTTAGAAACCCCTGTCCGCATGAATTGTCACCAGAATTGAGTGCAGCATTATGTCACTGCCTTCCCTAGTGTTGATTTTCCCAGCTGGGGCTATAAAAGTCCCTGAGAAGCTTGTTGGGAATGCCAGCCCCTGGGGCTCGTGAAGATGTCACAAATGGTAGGCTTGTGACACTGCAGCTTTGACAAGTGATTCTGATAATTCTGGGGTTGAGGGTCCCAGAGTCAACTCTTAGAAAATACCAGAATAAAGGCAAAGGCAGTTAGAATACAGGTGACTTGACTTGAGTCCCTTCTCTACCGCCAAATGCTCTGCAAGTTGGTTTAGCTTCCTGCAGCTCCATTTCTACATCTGGGGACTAAAGGCCACTCCCCCTCCTTCCCAGCACTGTTAGGAAAGTGAGATGTGAGGACACATTAACCAAACACCTAGCAGAGTACCTGGCCCAGAGCTCTGTGAACCACGACAATAAAACTATTACTTCATAAAACTTCAAGGCTGACAATTCACCTGTTTAGCCATCTCTTTTCTGGATTTAAATACTTTTGTGGCTCTGCTTTGAGTTTTTCCATTTTTCATCTCCTTAGTAAAACCTGAATGCTGTGGTCTGTGTCTGAGCAGAACCCAGGTCCCTCATTACCGTCCTGTGTAGGGATCTAATTATTCCCTAAATGGGCATACCTCACTGCACCCTTTCGTTTTGGAACCTCATTAGGTACTGCATTGACCCACCTTGTTATTTCCATCCTTCACCAATGTCCCTTTCTTCTGTACCTCCTCTCAGTCCTCACTTCTTTTTATGCCCATTTCTTTATTCATAGCATTAAATCCTTCCTTTTATGTTTGTCATTATTCCCTCCTTTCTACACAGCTCATTACACCCTTCCATCTGCGAACTTCATTATACTATTCATTTTTCTCATTATGTCCTCATCATGCACATGTTGTTCACTGGCTCTTCCATTCATGCATAGCATTGCATTCTTTCTCTTTGCTTCTTATCGCAACCTGCCCTTTCCACCCTCCCCATTTAATGCTTCCGTTTGTGAGTCACATTATACCCTCCAATGCCTTATCATTACACTTCTGCATCTCATTACACCATTACTCATGCACATTTCTATGTGCGTTTCTGCTTGTACATCTCACTGTGGCCTCCATCGAGCATGTGCATGTCATTACTTCCCTTTGAAACGTTTGTGCTGCATTATATCCTTCTGTGTTTGCATCTCATTATATCCAGGCCTCCCAGATTTGACAACAAACTAACACAAACAGACAGATAAGTATGTTTCCTGCTTTTAGAAAACTAAATATGTTTCTTAGGCACCTAACATCAGTGTTTCTTAAACAACTCACTCATTTCAGAGAGATTTACTTATCTAGCTAACAGATAAAAAGCATTATGTTTTATATGCATAACAGGGACTTTCTGATCTTGATTTTTCAAGTCATCATTATTTTCACTACTTTTTAAAATTCGTCTATCATTTGCAAAGTAGTATAATTATCCATGAATTGATTTTTGCAACAACTCCCTGAAGTTTAGGAATCACATATCACTCTGTGATATGTTATTTGCCTACAATGAGTGAAATTATTTTTTTGTGATACTTGAATATAAAAATTTGACTTTTTAGACCAAATCAAATATAGTTATTCTATAATGTTTATTAGTTTTTAAATGAAAATGTTCTTTAGAACTTCTCTCTAACATGAACCAAATATGAGTATTTTCTTCCAGTCCTTTGATGCCAAGACTATATTCAGAGTTGCTACGAAATGCCAAGAGGAATTCAATTCCTCTCAGTACCCAAGGTCTCAAAGGATGGAAGGAATGTTGACTCTATTTAGCTGTCTATAGTGGTAATGAGAATTTCACCACATTGGTTTATTATACTCTGGTTACCTCAAGTTCCCTTACTAATTTGGAATGGAAAGATGCAAGCCAGTAGGCCATAGCATATGGGTGACATCCATGTGAAGACTGAAACACACGGAGTTCCATGTCCCTGCTGGCCTCTGTGCTGTCTCTGCGTAGTCTGTGTCCTACCTGCTATCTAGCTCCCTCCTCATACATTCACTCACACAAACTTCAAATTTCAAATTAGGACCAGCGATTTTCACACCTCATCTCTTCTTTCCATATTGCACAGTTTGGAATAATACATCTGAGTTTCAAGAATGAAAGCTGTGCGTTGGTGACCAGACCATTTTGTATTTTGTAATATGAAACCAAATATTGTAGGAAATATTGTAGGAAAGTAAAAGCATATGCACATGGAGACTGACAAATTTCTCAAACACCAGGTCATGGACACAGGTCAGCCATTCCCGCATCAGTTTCCAAAGGTGTATAAGGTTAACCCTCCAGTCAGTGCACAGCAGAATAACAAAGAGCTTGTTTAAAAATGCTGATGCCAGACCAGGATTTAGCTCAGCGGCACAAGCCTCTACCTGGCAAGTGCGAGGTCATGAGTTCAATCTCAGATACAAAAAAAAAAAAAAAAGCAGATTCCCAGGCCCGACCCTAAACTCATGAGGTTAAGCCTCCAGGGTGGGATCTGTAGCCGATGTTCATGGCAAGTCCCAGGGATCCCTGATGTCAGCACCAAATAAGAGTTAACAATCTGGAAAACCGAGGGTCTTAAGAAAAGTCAACTTGCCATATTGATAGATTCAGACAAATATTTTCAATTATTAACATTTTACTCTTCCTAAATAAAGTGAAACAATATGAATTCCTGTAATACCCATGAAGATGAAATCATAAACATACATAATGTTTTGCTGTACTGGGAATCAAACTCAGGGTCTCACATATGCAAAGAAGTGCTCTACTGAGCTATAGTCCTCACCTCCAAGACTCAGTCACAAATAAATCAGTCTTTTGGATCTGAGTGCAGTGGTGTGTGCCTGCCTGGGCAATTACTTAAGAGACTAAGCAATCAGACAACTCAAGTCCAGGAATTTGAAGCCAGCCTGGGCAATATAGCAAGCTCCCATTTGGCAGATGAGAATGAGAGAGAGAGAGGACATAGAGAGAGGAAAGCTTTTACTGGCTGCTGCCAAAGTGGGGACAGCCACACCCTAACCCCCTCAGTGAATCAGTGGGGAGAGACCTAGGCTTCATCAGGAAGCGATCCCAGCCTCGACACCATATCATTTATCATTGTCATTGTTTTGTTGGGTTGGGTTTTATTCTCTTTTGTTTTGATTATGTTAAATCTGATGGCAGGAGCAGCTATTTGAAAGATAACAAGACATATTATGGTAGCCATTTTGGATTTGCTAGTGGCTTCTTTTGAAGTCTTTTATTGCATTCACTGTTTTGACTTTATTGTTTTATTCGATTCTGCTTTGTTCGATTTTTACTATGTCTGAAGGTATCTGCAGCTATTTTGAAGACAATAAAAGGCATTATGGTATCCATTGTTGATGTCATAAGGCTTTGAAGTCCTGTATCACTTATGCTGGTTTATTTTTTATTGGTTTTACTCTGCTTTATTTTCCTTGGTTTTATCCTTTTTAAAATAACACAAAATAAAATTAAAAAATTTTTACAGTTTAATAATAGTCGAGTAGAGATGAAAATAGGCAACCTACATGCTACCACTGATATAAATTAGAGATAAATGTCCCTGAACTAGTAAACATAGTAATTTTTTGAATGTCTACTATGGACAAAACACTGTTCCAAAGCTGTAGAATGGAAGACCAGATGAAGATTTGATCCAGTTAAAGGATCCAGTTAGAGGAAGAAGCTTAACAGTGGTCATACCACACATGAATGAAAGTGTATTCCAGTTTTCCTCTGTAAAGAATACTGTGGACCCACCTGACTTCCTTGGAATGCAGAAATGTATCTCCTTCATCTCTTTTTCAAATACTTTCTGACATCAGGTGATAGAAACACCAATTGGTATGAATTGAATTCAATAGTAATATTTTTCAGAAGTTCAAAGACATAAAAAGATTAAATTATAGCATGAATATTCTTTAAAGATTCTTTTGCTATTTATTCATTCAAAATCCAGGGGTTTTTTTTTCAAAATACCAATACTTGTATAACATAACACATTATAAAGATAAATTGCTAATCATGTTCCCTCAAAAAGTTCATTTTGCAACCCAGATTCTAAGTTAGTCAGAGTATTTGCACTAGAAATAATCATAAAGACAAAAAGCCTTCATTATGGGAAAAGATTGAGGATTTTTAAAATTTTTTTGCTGACATTTCTTAAAACATACTTGAACCATGTGGCTAGATTTGAGCCTGTTAACTAGAAATTCACAGAACACAGGAGGCAAGCCTGTGGGTTTTTTGTACACAAAAAGCTTTAGGACAGAATTTAAATGTGCCAGAACCCAAAGTCCTTCCAGATGTATGTTTTCACTGGTTTCTGGAAAATTGTTTCACAGGACCCGCTCACAGTGTGTGGACCATGTTACGCGATCCAGAACCACTATATACTTTTACAGAATCCATTTTGTTGACTCAGACTGTCATTTGTCAGCAAAATAATGTAAATATTCTCTCATATTTCCATGTTGCTTGGTTTATTTTTCCCCTAAGAGTCTCTGTAAAAGATATTTTGTACACTTTTTTTCCAAATTCTTATTCTCATTAATGGTATTATTTTTATAGTTGGAGAAAAACTGATCTAACAAGCTGTTTTTGAAGACCATTTTCCCTCCAGTGACTTTTTACCATTTTGAATGAAATAATTCTTGTCAGGAAAATCTTTCTTAGTGCATGCTTCTTATAACAATTATGTAACTTTTGAAGAGTGTTTGGAAGAATGTGACGTCTCTAAACAGAGTCATCATTTAGATTAAGAATTGGCTAAGAGGCCAAGTTATTGGCAGAAATCACTTATTTGCAGTTGTAGGGCAAAAGGACTTGATCTCTTACTGACTCTTAGAAGTCATCCATAGTTCCCTGAAGGTCACACTATGGCAACTTGGACAGCAGGAGAGTCCTGATCTATCTGCTAACAAGACAGCTTGTGTGTACATATGCAGTGTGTGTGTGTGTTTGTGTTTAATAACCAAGAGATGAATAATCCATCACCTCTGACCTATTCTTGATTAGAAGCAATTCATACTCAAGGAGAAGGATTATACAATTATACAAACAGATGAACATCATGAGTTGGGAGACCACTAGACGTCTACCTGCCACAGTGGCATTACAATTAGAACACGAAGTAACTTAGAGTTTGTTATGAATTGTCTTTATCATTCTCATGAACTATACTTGTTTTAAAAGAAATCTGTAATCCTCCAAATCAACTTTACTTCTTTTGTCTTTAAAAATACTCAAGCTATATAGTAATTCTTGGGCAAGACCAAGAGGCTGAAGAACCCAGAAGGGTAAAGAAGATAGGAAAGACAAATAATGATCTCAAGCACATTTAAGAGGTCAAAATCTTTTATAAATGTGGTTGGTTTGTGCTTACTTGTTTTGTGATTCAATTTATCTTGATTTTCTACAAATGTTTTAAGTTGCATGTTTCATCTGTCTCTCCATTTGAAGCTGGCTGCCGGTGCTGACTTCAATAGTTCATAGAACTACCATCTACCTCCTTCTTCCAGCTCCCTTTGCACAGTACCTAAATCCCCTAAAGAGCTGAGCCTGCTTTTAGCTTCGAACTCAAACACTGGGACATAACTTACCATCTGTCTTAAACTATTTAAGTAACTTTTTGCCAAGACAAATGTGGATTATAGGTAATAACCTGGGACGTTTCTCGTCTCGGAACAGGAAAAATAAAGGAACCCCTAAGTATTATTTTAAGTACTTTATTTGCTGCAGTGTTTGGGCTGGATGAAACATTGATCCTTAATTGTGTAGGAAACAGAGAAGTGATCTGAATGCCAATGGACCAGTACAGACTTCAGAGACTTAGCAGTTTTGAAACTGATATTTATGAACATCTGCTTTTTCCCCATAAATTTTAATATGGATTTTATCCTTTGAAACCTGCAAAACTCCCAGGTGCTTCTTCAGTCTTTATCTTGGGGAACATTCTGTTAAAAAAAAAAAGTCTTTTTTTCCATTGAGCACATTCTAAATCACTTTTGTTAAAAATACATTCTTAAATATAGTGCCTGTTGGAATGCGTGTGATAAACTGCTAAGTGTTAGCAATCAAAATGCCATATTCATCATGTTAAGCATCTAAAATATCTATTCATAAACATACACTGTAATGGTTTTGATAAAGTGTATTGAGAAGAATCCATTTTTAGTCTCAGTTTGTATCTCTCATTCTTCCATATATTCAATGTTTTCTATGTCACAGGTAAGGTAAATATGAGATTATAGCAGCCAATATGACATACAAAATCCTTGTCTACATTTTCTTGATGCACCTGTGAATGTCAATGTTCTCTAAAAACAATATTCTGTAAAAAAGGAATTCCTCTAAATTTTCCATAAGACGTTTCCTATAGTTCATTGGAAATGGAGCTTTGCACTAGTCCTGAAAACTAACGTGGTTATCCCGATACTGATACTAGGCTAGATTCTGGGGATATGACTGTAAACAAAATAGACATATTACTGCTCTCAAGAGCGTATACTCTAGCATACTTCTTACCTGTGGCAGGAAATGTAGAAGTAGAAATCAGGCTTTGGGATAGGATCTGAGTAGCCAGTTGGTCATTCTCTATTTAGATTCATTATAAACAGTACAAACATTACCTATATCACTCAGTTCTTGGGAATAATAATTATTATTGGTAGAAAGGATACAAGTGTGGTGGTCAAAGGAAGGAAATAAAATCATCATTCAACAAAGGACAAACATGTAAGTTGACTAGGCACATGCAAGGTTAACAAGAACATTAAGTGTTCTTAGAAGGAGAAACCATTTTAAAAGTACAGCGCTAGCCAGCCTGTAAGGAAAGATTCCAGTTATTTACATAATAGGCAAGCTTCTGGAGGAAAGTTGAGTTGTTTAATCTGGTTAGGCTAATAGTTCTCCATCCATTTACAGTCTAATGGAGCCTCTGCTGCCTCAACAGGAGCATGCTGGCAAGGTGCCACAGGAATGTGAAAGTGGGAGGTTTTCTTAATGAGCCAACTCCACTAAATCATTCAAAGGAAACAAAGTTAACTAATTTACAGATAACAAACTCAAAACATTATTTTCCATTAAGACCAATAGAGCTGTATTATGGAATAGAATGCAAAATTTGCATATTTCTAAGATAAAGCATAAACCAAAACAGTGCTGGAGCCAAGGGCTGAGGGATTAAGCCCATCCTCATATTTTCCATCACCTCCTACAAAGTCAACCTAATAAAAATCATATATTCTGATATGACTAATTGGTTCTTAATGTATATTTTATATAAAATTCAAATACAGAGATAATCTTCCAGAGCATTTTCTTCCACTACCACTTGAATGTCATTCCTTTTTATAAATTCTGGAACTACTGCTATGCACAAGAAAACTCTGAGCTGTTTCAGGTTCTAATACATCTCTGGACCCCAAAACTCAGCCCTGGCCCAGACTCCTTTGCTGTCTACTCCCGTGGGGTAAGTTTGAGTTGAGCACTCTTTTCTAAGGCCAGCCAAGAGAGGCCTTTTCAGTGCTTTCTCTTGATCCTTAGCACTGAGATTGAGCACTGTTCATCCTGATTCCATGTTTCCCTTTCTAGTCTCAGGATGCTGTGCAGCAGGAAGATAAGCTCATGTTTTTCTGCTTTGTGTTCCTGAAACAGGATCTGGACCAAGTACAGCTCCATCTAGAAGAAGTGAGGTTCTTTGACGTATTTGGCTTCAGTGAAACAGCAGGAGCGTGGCAGTGCTTCATGTGCAACAACCCTGAAAAAGCAACCGGTAAAACCCCCTATCTGCTGTTAAGAATCACTTGTGACCCTGAATTTCACAGAACTGTGAGCTCCATTGTTCCAGTTGGCCTTCTGCTTGCATAAACATCCCATATTGTAACAAAGCACAGAATTGTGGCTGATCTCTGTTCATGCTAAGAAAAGCTCCTCATCCAAGTGACTGTGAGAAAAACCAAAGATGTTGGTAGGGAGAAGAACACAGAACTAGAAATGACCAATAGGAACAATCTTTTACCTGTATGTGAGGATCAAGAAATAGTATCAGAGTTGTATCTTAGTAGTAGGGTGCTTGTGTAGCATGCATGAGGCCTATGTTCCATCCATAGAACCAAAAGAAGGAAGGAAGAACCAAGTTCTACACTAAACATGTCATATAAACCATCTTATCTAAGAAGTATTCAAAATAATCTTATATATTATTTCTGTTTTGCTTATGGGGAAACTGAGGCATAGAGTGGCTTGTAAATGCACAGTCACACAGGATTTGAACACAATCAGACTCCATAGCCTATGTTGTTAACTATTTCTCCATTGTTTCCTAGTCACACTTGCTCCAATCTGACAAGTGGAAAGAAGTTGATAATAATCCTATGTCTAAAAGTTACATTTTCCTTGGAAATTGAATATTTCAAGACTAGTTTGTCCCTGAGAGGAGCAAGGTTTTGTCTTAGTCACTTTCCCATCATGGTGAAAAAATATCCAACACCTACAACTTAAAAGAGGAAAGGTTTATTTTGGCATTTTGGCTCACAGTTTCAAAGGATTCAGTCCATGGTTGGCTGGCTCCAAGGCAGAACCAAGATGGCAGAGGAACATGGTGGAGGAAAAGGTGCTCAACCTGTGGCAGCCAGGAAAGAGAGAGCAAAGCAAGGAGCCAGGATAATAAACCCTTCTAGATCATTCCCCCAGTGACCCACCTCCAACCAAGCCCCACCTCCTAATAGCACAATCAGCTTCTGAACTACTGATGAGTATTGTGTCCCTATAATTCAACCACCTTCTAAATATATAAGGCTTTGGGAGGACATTTTAAAATCTAAATTAACAGTTCTGGCTACACAGCTCAGAAACTGTGGTTTAGACCAAGGGAGCAGTATTACAATACGTCAAACACAACACTATTTTGTAGATGAGCCATTCCCTAGGTAGCCATTGAATACACCACCTGTATACAGTCCTCTAGTTTGAGGATTCTGTGCATCTTAAAGATTATGCATTGTGCCAATTCTATCCTCTTGTTAATTGCAAAGATGCTGAAGCTGAATCAAAAAGTGTGTTCATTGGGCCATATGGAATGTGAGGAACTCACGGAGAGGTACCAATTAAAATGCATGACCCCATGGAAAAGGTATGGATGAAGGACCTGGCAGTTAAGGATGCCAGCCTTTGAAGGCACAGATTGTTGGCTGTTGACAGAGTCCAAATTGAACCCATGCCAGATGTGAACACCCTAATTTTTAAAAAGTTAATTCAGGCAAACATGGAATTGGGGAATTGAATGTCTCCATTATAAAACTTTCTAATTAGACCTTATTTCACATATGAAAAAGAGCATAAAAGAAGTTTTATTTGAGAGGATGGTGAAATAAGGTACCTATCTTAGGTGGTTCTGAGAAGTCCCTTAAGAGTTTTCACTCCAAGTAAGTTGAGTCCTTAGTTCAATAAATATTTAATTGTATCTAGCTGAGGGAGGCCTTAGAAAAGAGGCTGAAAGTTGAAAACACAAAGTGTTCCTTTAATGTATGTTTTTGCAAATTCACTGCCGTGCACTTGAAAAGAATATTTTGCACTTTTACTTTTTCTTATTTGTGTTTCTCACAGTTAAATATAGACTGAAAACATATAGCAATAAAAACTCAAACAAGGCCAAATACTTTATAGTAGGACACACTGAATCAAAATGTTTGGCCCTGAAAACTTCAGTATGTTTGGATTTCTTTGTTCATTTCCTTTTACTACATGAAAGGGGATTTGAGTCTGAGAGAAATCCTATTTTAATCTGTTATTTTCAACAAAAAAAAATTTTTTTACTCCCTTGAGAGTATGTATGTGTTGTCTATTTCATCTTCTTATTTTATATAAGCATGTAACTATATATTTAATCTAAGCGCAAGATCTAAATAATTCTGCTGAAAAATGTATTATTCATAGTGATCATATTTGCATTCATGTTTTGCTCAAATTCCAAACTGAATGATGATCAAGACTTAGGAATAAATATTCTGTATTGGTTATGCACATCTAGCATAGTATTTGCACCCCATTTTTCATTTATGCAGTATATGTTTGTTCCACTGGTTGAATGTCTTCTACAGGTTAAACCTTGGGATAATAATGTGAGTCAGGTATAATGTCCCTGCTCTCAAGAGGATTCATAATCAAATTAAGGCCCAGAAGGCATATATGAGGAAATTGAGCATGCTTCTTTGTAAGATTTTAATATGCAATAAATACTTGCTGAGTGAGTGGATGAAAATATAATATTTATAAAGGACAAAGTCAAATATACTTTGAGTATGGTGTTTCAAGATTGTGGTTATGTGTTAATCATAGCAAAATCATTATTATAAAAAACCCAGGGTATTTGAACCTGGTAAGTGGAAGTTTGTGCTATTTCCTCCTTGAGAGAAATCATCTCATGGAAACCAAAGTGGCCAATTCCCTGCCTGTTTTAGCATCTGAATCTAGAGCGCCTCACTGTATGCTGTGTATGGTTCTGGGTTTCATCACTGTCTACACCACAGTCAGTTGCTCTGTCAGCCTCTGGGAAGAGGAGCCTAAAGCAGAGGGATAAAATGTTAATGCAAAACACTGGATAAACTGGATTTTTAAATTTTTGGTTTATTTGCTTTGTTTTGTTTTAAGTACTGGAGACTGAACCCTGGGTCTTGCTACTGAGTTACATTTCTAGGCCTTTTAACCTTTATTTTGAGACAGAGTCTCACTAAGTTTCTCAGACAGGACCCAAACCTGCAGCCTACCTACCACAGACTCCCAAGTGCTGGGGTCACAGCCATGCACTTCCATGCCCAGCTTGTATTTGGGATGCTTCGTAAAAGGACAGATCAGTGATACAAAAATGATTCTAACCTAGTCAGTATTCCAATATTTTTTAAAATTCTGGCCAGCATGTTTTGAGAAGAAAAATACATGCAGCAATTAGACATCAGGAAAGCCATACAGAAATATAAAATATTTCTTACAGTGTGTAGACAAAGCCATAAGAGTTCTTTAGAAATTAATGATATATCAGTCAATTTTCATCATCAGCTGAGTACATTGTCCTCTTCAGATAAAATCCCCATCAATCTCTTCCCACTAATTTCACCATCTACACATAGCAACTCACTAGAATTTACTAGTGTTCAATAAAATTTTTTATCCAATTTAATGCAGATAAAGTGAGAAGAAACTAAATGCTAGAATAGCACAGAGGCCCTGAAATCACTAACAATTGCTAACATTTATCAATCTGACTACCATATATTTAGCTTTACTTGAAGTTTCTCACTTTATCATCACAGTTAACTCTATTTTACAGATGAGCACACTGAAACACAGAAGGCTTAAGTAATTTTTCCAAGGTCACATAGATACCAAGTAGTGGTACAAGGCTGATTCCAGGATCTGAAATTTCAACCTCCAAGGCAAATGCAAATTCCGGACCAGCAATATCAAAAATTCCAAGAAGAAAGTATTCCATAACATTGTCATATATTGCAGAGACCCAGAGGAAGTCTAATTTTTTAGAAGTACTCCACTTCCTTGGTGACTTATTCTACAAGAAGATCAGGAACTTTGATATGGTAACATGTGGAAAATTATTCCATGTGGGAAATGATTAGGACGGACGCTGATTCCTGTGCTCCCAATTGCTGATTCATCTTTGATACGCATTTTATAAAAGTACAGAGTACAAGATTAGAAAATCATAGAAATAATTTAGTAATCTTGGGAGACTTGTGTGGTGGTGTTTCTGGCAAGTCCCTTTACTCCACGTGAGTGAGAGAATAGAGATTGAGCAATTACATTTAACAGGATGTAACTTACTTCTGGAAAACCATGCAAATCACCCTTAAAAGCCACCTCTATGTCTTGGAATTGCACAGTGCAAGCTAACAGTAAGAATTAGTCAGCAGAACTGTTCTGTGACACATCTGGCTTTGTATTTATTCAGTCACATTTTTTAAAATGGAGAGGAAGAACTAGGTCATGACTTTTACTCTTGTTTCTCAAGACACTTGGGATGCGTTTGTTCTTACACCCTACGAGAAATAGCTTAGAGTTCTGGCACTCATGGTCTCCTCTGTAAATCTGAGCCATCTCCCCTGTAATTGCTCTCTGAGTCACTAGCTAAGTCAGATTTGGAAAGTGACTGTCATTAGGAATTTTTTTAGGTTCTAAAAGAAAATGTGAGAATTCTTTTCCAACAACTTCCTATCATGATTGCACTATAAAATTGATTTCAAATGATTGTGTAATAAGAACGCGGTGTCCATTAGGTTCCATTGGCAAATAGAGATGGTTTCAAATCTGTGCTTAAAAGGTTTCATTTTTAAGGAGCTTTTGTTTGGACACCGAAAATTAATGGTGGCTGCACCTGTGGCTCTCCTTTGAGATACCTTTATTGTGGGCTAGATATCTTTGTGCTCCAGATACCGATATGCAAATGGGCTAAATGGCCTCTGAGAACTCAGGCGCTAGGGCCGCAAATACCTTTACAAATTCACTGCTTCGGAACATCACCATTCAATCTTAATATTAGCTTTCACAGAACTTTAAGAGACTCAATTTCAGTTAATCCACCGGCTGGATTTACCTTATGGTATCTTTCCTTCTACCAAAAATGTTAGAGTACTATTTTATACACTAAATAATGATAGAATACCAAAAACTATGCAATGCTTATTGTAGATAGCTTCACATTTTCACATTTATATAATGTTAGTGACTACTAAGTATGTATTGATTATGTAAACTCCACTTTGTTGTTCAAAAATACTTTGAATCATCAATAACAAAACAAATATGCAATTACCATCTCAGATAATTTCTTATTTTGAAGTATTTTCCTTCTCCCTTTCTTGTCCTCATCCATCTTCCTGTTCTATGCTTCTGTGTCCTGGGCCTACCCCTTCTCTGTTAAATCTCCCATGTGCTCTCATTTTCTTGCTTACTGCTTACTGGCTCTCTCTCTCTCTCTCTCCCTCTCTCTCTCCAACTATAGTCTCAGGCAAAATCAATTCTTCTCTCCTCTGTCCTCCCTGTTTTCCGCCCACACTTCTGAAATGCACATGCCTGCTGCCTTCTGCCTTCCCCATTGGACACTGTACCGCAAGAGGCGAAGCCACACATTCTATGCCCTACCCAGTGCCTGGCACATCGAAGTGTTTAATAAGTACTTGATAAACAGATGGATGACTGAGTGATTTATAGATCGTGTAATCTGATGGGCTAACTATAAAAGAAAATAGGATTTGTTTTGTTGCACAACTTTCAAATTTAACTTAAGAAAATGTAACACTTTATCAGAATTTTTAAAAAGTGTTAAAAAACCAAGTGGGATGGTTTACATTTGTATTCCCAGTTATGTAGGAGAACTGCGTGAACCCAGAGTTCAAGGCCAGCCTGGGCAACATAGCAAGACCTCATCTAAAAATAAAAACATAAAATAAAAATTAACCAAAACTGAACTGAAACCTTGAAATTAACTTTTGGAAAATTAACATTTTATAAGAAAAGTTGCTATGTTCATGATTATGGAAATCCACTTGCAATATTATTCTAAAATGTTTCCATACTCACATATACACAGAACCCACAGTCAACTTGGTAATAACTTGTAAGCTTTGATGGGAAAGAAGCTAAGATCAGTAAATCTAACACCTCTAAGGGTTAACTTCAATTTTTCATCTAGCATCACTTCTCTACTCCTTTTGCCTTTTCCGTATTGGCCAACAATCTTCTCTTGGTATAGAGTATTAGTGTCTGCTAGGATTTATACTTCCCACAATGTACTTGTCACCTTGTGATTATCCATAAACAAGTCACTATGTATGGAATGTGTCCTTTGGGAAGTCCTTCCCTGAAGCAGTGAATCTGAGGTGTAATCAGAAAACTAAGGACTGCAGTAAATCAGTGAAAAGGACAGAAAGGGAATTTCAGGAAGATAAGCACACTGGTGAGAGAGGGTAAAGTGTAGGAAGTATGGAGAATGGAAAAATTCTTCCTGGCAAGTGAGAGACAGAGTAAAAGGTATTAGACAAGATAAAACCGCAGAGGCTGGGACAGGTGATTCCATTGAAACTGTGAAGGGCTTGATTCAGAGTTGCATCTTTAAACTAAGAGCTATACGAAGCTGTGTAAGATTTCAAGCAAGATGTGGCACCATCCGAATGGTGCTTCAGAGAGATTATTTTGGCCAGTGTGTGAGGCAGACTGGAAGGGTCCTGAGTAGTTCAATGGATTTTACCATTGTTTTAGGTAAAAACTGAAGCCAGTTTGCACTAGAGCTATGGAGAGTGATGGACAGATTTGAGGACAACTGAAAAAGTAAAATTCTCAAAGTATACCTCCTTGGGGTAGCAGATTGCATAGGGGCAACAGAGAGGACAGGGGGTCTCCGCTTGGTGCAGCGGATTGGATGGTGTGTTTACTGAGCTGGAGTATGCCAGGAAAAGACTTTTTCCAGGGGGCAAAGGAGAGACAGTAGTGAATTTTAATTTACATGAACTGAATTTAAGGTACCTTGAAAGTAGCTGAGGAGGTGGTGGGAGACTAAATCTAGAGTTCGGAAGAAGAGTCAGCTTCATATCTGTATTTAAAAGCTGTCTTATGGAAGTGGTTACTCGAACTGTTACACCAGGAAGATAGATTGGATTGAGAATATATAGGGAAGAAAAGTGCTGCAGGAGTAAATAGCTGGGTAAAGGAAACTGGGCTGGAAAGAAGACCAAGAAGGAATATCTAAAGAATAGAAGAGGAAAAAGAGAAGTGTTATGTTACAGAAACTAAAGAAGAGAATACTTTAAGAAGGAGGTATACTTTAAGAAGGAAGGATTAGTCAATAGAACTGGATGCTGCTAAAAGGCCATAGCATGATGTCAACACATGCCTGGTTAAGGGCACCTGAAAGTTGTTAAAGCCAATAGAGAGATAATGGGATTAGAAGCCTGATTATAGAGGGCTGGGTCAGGAGGAGAGGACAAGGAAGTGGAGAGAGGACAGACCTCTTGGCTTTAAAGAGGAGATGAGAAATAAAGCAGTACGAGAGGAAAAAGGAGAAGTTAAGCCCCTTGAGCTTGTATAAAAGCCAATGGAAGCATTCATTTAGGGGGGAGAAGTACAGTACAGAGGAGAAAAAGAATAATCTGTAACCATAAGTTTCTAAGATAGTGGATAGGGTGAGTTCCTAGGCAAAATATAACCACCCACTAGTGACATATTTAAGGATTTCATTCTCTGTGGCTGTTAAAAAGCACAACGATATCTTGAAACTAGGTGGACTTGTAGCTGAAAATCAGATTCTTCTCCTATTGTATTTATATAGATAAATTTAAAACTAGAATTGTTTGAAAGGTGATGAGCAAAGTTCTCTTAAAATATATTAGATTGTTTTTCTAGGGAAGAGTTTGTAATCTCCTTACTAACATTTTCCACAACACTGGTCATGGCTGGCGTCTTGCATTTTTAAGTGTGATTATTTGATTAATAGCTATGTCTTCCAGTCTACACTAAGTTCAGTAAAGTGCTCTCTCCTCTCTTCATTCTCAGCCACTCACATATACTAGGTATGTAATGAACCTTTAGCAAATAAATGGACACCTAAAGTTTGTATGCTCAAAAATTTTAAGCAGTAACATTTCTCCTCAATCAAGTAGAGACAAAAACCTAAATTAATGAATTTACAAGAGATTCACTTTAGAAGAAAAAGGACAGATACACATATGATGACATTTACAGCTAACTTTTGTACCAAATATATTCTTTGTATAAGAAATCTCTTCTTAAATAAATTTTTTTCAAAAGTACTATGATAAACAGACTACTTAACTGAATGTTGGAGGTATTTATATATGTGTGTGTATTAGAAGCTTATGTATATATAATTACGTATATATTATTTTCATATGCATGTATATATAAATATATATAAGGCACGTGGTGGTGTATAAGTTGTAGCAAAAGCTGCCAGTGCAGACACTGTAAACTTCTACTCAGTGCCAAAAGCACTTTGACACTAAGTGCTGAAATCTAACAGATGAAACTTGTGTTTTTAAAAAAAAAAAAAACTCCCCTAAAAACCTTGTTACTAACACCTTGAAGTGTTTCAGGCAAGAAGGACAGTGGTTACAACAATGTGCTCAGCTTGTACCACTCAAACAAGTTGGCCCTCCTTCGCACACGCCTGACACAGGCGAACCATTTTTCCCAACACCGGGCAAGCACTACAAGGTCCAGACGGTGTGGAAAAGTGTTCAACATTTAAAATTATCTAAAGTGGTATGGCCAGGTGTTACCAGTAAAATCTAATCATGAGATCTATTAATACACAAAATGGGACCAACGTAGAGTACGTGTGTGAAATTCTTTCTTACTAGAAGTTTAATTCACCAGACATAATGACACAAGCCTGTAATAGCACTCTGGAAGCTGAGGCAGGAGGATTGCTGCAAGCTCAGGGCCAGCCAGGGGTACATAGTGAGTTAAAAGGCCACCATGAACCACACAGAGAGATCTTTTCTCAACAAAACAAAAGAAAATGTTTAATTCTAAGAATGAGCATTTATTTCCATTCATCTCCACCCTCCTGATCTTTTTCTAGTGGCCCCTATCAGTCGTTACTCAGAAAAGTCTGGGTTGATCTACTTTGATGAGATTCTAATTAAAAGTACAAAAGTGAACACATGTACCACTCAAAACTACTAACCAGGTTATTTTCTTAGCGAGTTTCCTTAGAATTGTTGTCTCACTGAAAAAACAATAATTAAGTCAAATTTCACAAACACTGATTCTGAGCATTTTCTCTGTAACCCTATTCATTGAATCCAAGGACATAAATATGATTTTATGCTGCCATCCTATTCTTTTATTTCATAGAAAGTTCACAACAATTTCTTCCTATCACTGGGTTTTTGTTTTATTCTTTTGTATTTGATATGACAGTCCTGTCATCTTCTGTGAGAACACTAATAACTCCCTAGAAAATCCTGAGGTACAAAGAATCACCTAGGGATCTTTTTAAAAATGCAGGACCCCTTACCTCACCCTAAAACACACTCTGTAGGTGTGAAGTGGTGCTTTGGAAAGTACAGTTTAACAAGTCAGCAGAAAATTGGGACAGTAGTGACGTCCAGAACACAAGCAGTTTGGGAAATGTAAATCTAAAAGCTTAGAAGATAGTGGTACTGAGACTGTTTTAGATCAGTACTCAGCAGTTGGTCAGAGAAGTCCAGAAAACATACTACATTTTGATGGCTGTGAAACTGCTGAGCAACAAACCATTCAGTCAGTGCTCTTATAGGGCTACTGTCATGCTTAGTTGGTCCTATTTTGGTCCCCACAGCATCTTGTAGGAAGTTACAAGATTGATCCTAATGATACCTCTTTGTTTTTCACTCTCAGTAAAGAAACAAAGACTCTAAAACACTGCCTAGATATTCATAAGCAGCATGCCATTTGTTATGCTCTTTAGTGGTTTCAAAAACTAGAGACATTCAGTCTACTAAATGTGGCTCCTATGACCACCCACCCCCATTTATGCTCCTACCCCCCTCTGTAAGCACATCCTCTGTAATTATGGTTTGTGTCTTAGTTACTTTTCTCATTGCTGAGACAAAATACCCAACAACCAAAGTTAAAGAACTAAAGGTTGATTTGGCTCACAGTTTGTAGAAGCTTCAATGTGTACTCAGCTGACTCCAGTGCAGGGCAGCATAGTCAACAGACATCTCAGAGGAGAAATGGTTCATGGCAGGCAGAAGGTAGCAAAGCAAGCAAACAACCACAGGGCAAGACAAAGTTCTTTCTGTCTTTTACATTATATCTGTGCTACCAGAATTAGGGTGGTGCCACACCAACCAGTGCACTGATTTACTAATCCCTCCACCATCCTTAATTCTAGCATCACCAGTAGAATTAGCCACCTCTGAAAAATCTATGACTGCATGATGTTTTGGGGGGGACATCGAGACCAAACCATAATGATCAGCATTATCGAAACTGGTACACCAAAAAGTAAGGCTACAGAAGGAGACGGAAGTAAATTTTAGACTCTCAATACAAAGAAATTCCCTATAGATTCTATAGGAGACATTATTCCCAGAAGCAGTGTGTGTGTGTGTGTGTTGGCTGGTTGGCTGGTTGGTTGGTAGGTTGGTTAGGTTTGATTTGGTGTTGGTTTTGAGTTGGTTTTGGTTTTGGTTTGCAGTACTAGAAATTGAACCCAGACCCTTCACACTGAGCAACGTGCCAGTCTCTTCTTGTTTTTTATTTTTGGACAGAATTTCATGAAATCACTAAATTGCACAGGCTAGGATTGAATTCATGATCCTCCTGCCTCAGTCTCTCAAAGTTCAGGACTGGGGATTTAGCTCAGTGGCATAAGCACCTGCCCGGCAAGCACGATGTCGTGAGTTTAATCCTAGGTACCACAAAAAAAGAAAAAAAAAGTTCACTGCAGTAATTTTAAGAGGGAATAATTATGTTCGTTTTATCAGCTCTTACTTAAAAACTAAACAATTGGGGTTTATATATAGTCTTCCAGAATATACATTTAACCATCAGGGAAGAGTACATAAATTCAATTATCATAAATTAAACTCATGACAATCTCAAGTATGGATCATTTTTATGCAACACAGTATTTTTAAGACAAAAGGGTCATGAACTAAGAAGCATAGAGTAGAAGGAATTTCTGAGCCTGGATGGAAGGCGGTGTGTGACATGAATAGTAGTTGTGCCCACAGTAATGGAAGTTACTGTCTACTGTCATTGCTCCCAGTCCATCACAAGGAAAAGGTAGATGGCTGGAGAGGACAGGGAGCAGCCACACAGCTCAGTCCATTCCTGAGGTCGCTTGAGAATAGCAGTCTTGGCAAATGAAGGAATCAGTTACTCAAAAACAGAAAAGCTCACCTCTTGAGCTAAGATGCCTGCATTTTATTAAAAGTACAAGTTCAAAGCATGCAAAATTTAGACCTGTCTCACTTAATTTTCTCATTATTCCTGCCACTTTTATATAAGGTCTCACTATTGGGTGTGTGTGTGTGGCACTGAGGCTCAAACCTCCGGGGGCACTCTACCACTGCATTACGGCCCCAACCCTTTGTATTCTTTTTATTTTGAGACAAGGTCTCACTAAGTTGCCCAGTTTGGGCTTGAACTTGTAATCTTCCTCCCTCGACTTTCCTAGTGCTATAGGCATGCGCTACCACACCCAGGTCATTACATTCTTAATTGGGGAAAGGAAGGTGGTTCCGCTAGTACATGGTATTTCTAAAAACCACAAAAAGTTCACCAATGCCATAAAAAAGATGAAAATTTGTTTCACATTACTATCAGTATTTTGTAGTTACTGATTATTGAGCCTTTACTATATGTATGATCAAGTGTTAATAAAACAAAGCCACGGTTCAAGCTTTGTGGTAGTTTTATGTGCCTATACTCCTGACAGACATAGTCTACTCAGGCACGTCCACATAACTAGAAAACCCAGGCTGGATTTGAGTCCCTAATTATCATGTTGGCCATATGCCCTTGCAGGCATTTTTGTTGGCACTGTTGTTAAGCATAACAACTCTAAAGAGGGGGGAACCGAAGCTCAGTGGAGTTAAATTTTGATGAAGACCAGTAAGTAGGCAAAGGGCAGATTCTGGACTTGAATTCAGGTGTAACTCCAAAGACAGTGCCCTGACCCCATAAAGTTTAGGCCTACATCAGAGGAAGTTTTTGTGCAGTCTTGTGTGACCTATTATAATATGGAGTAAACATGCCATTCTATGTTTAAATTCATTATAATTGGTTAAAAACATATTCAAAATCACAGTATATCTTAGAATAAGATGCAGAGTTTGAATTACTAAATTATTATGATAAAAGAGAAATTTGTTTCTCTTTATATTTACACTACAAAACATTAAATTCCACTTTGCCTGATGCCCAAGGTTCTTTAGATTGGCTTCTCCTAAGATGTCATACCTCATCTCTTACCTCTCCTTCTCCTGGCCAGAAGTATTTGAATCTGCCTTGAAAAATACAGTAGCTAATCCCCATGCCAGATCTAGAAAATCCATATGCTTAAATATCATCTAAGTCAATCATTAGTTCATATCCTCTAAGGTGTTATTTTAAATGTTTGAGTAAATATGCAACACGGAAAAATGAAAAATTTACTTTTATTTTTGTGCCAGAGCTCGAACTCAGGACCTCCCATTTGCCAAGCAGGTACTTACGCTGCTGAGCTAAACCCCTGGCCCAAATTTTCTATTATTAAATGACATGGCATTAAATTACCTCATCATTAAAACCATGGCAAAAATGCAGTGTGATTATAAACTATGAACCAAAGTCATTAATAAAAGTGGGGAGGGGGGAAAGGGCAGTGCTTTGCCATGAGCCAATGCCCTCCCATACATTTCTTTAGTTTGATTTTTGACCTTGCAACATCTCTGTTGAGCAGAGAAGGCTACTGGCTTTTTTTTTCCTCTTAACTAATCAGAGGTCTTTAGTTGAGATGACTCGAATCTAGATCTTCTGAGGTCATATTCAAGGTCTTTGAACATTACAATTAGATTAGCAATTTCTTTCTGATTTGAAAACATGGACAATGGATGTTTTTAAATTTAACTCTTTGCTTAGGATTTTGTTGTTTTGTTTGGTTTGCTTATTTATTTATTTTTTCCCTTTTTTCCTCTTGGATCTTCTCTTGAAGCTTTCTTTCTGACTAGATGGGCTTTTACTCCCTTGTGACTGTACAGCTTGCTGCTGATAACGATGGCTGAAACTCCAGCCCCAGCTGACAGCACTGAGGCCGGTTCTGTTTTGAGAGTCTGTGTCACACAGGGTAAGAGGGGGTGTCATAAGTGCCTTCACTGCAAAGTGTGGAGGTGCCACAAAAGGGCAACCACTAAGTTTATGGGAAATTTGAATTTGTGGAGAGCATGACTAGTTTTAAGAATGCTCTAAGTTACATGGTTTCTAGTGTAACAAGAACAGTGACACAGTTTTATTGAGACTGATGTCAGTTAGAACATCCAGAGTTCCTGCGGCCTCTGCACTCTGCTCTGCACAGTATTACCCACCATGGAGCCTCTTGGAAGAGGGGAGCCATTTCCTGTCACTGATATCTCAGATCAAATGTCACCTCAAATGTCCAAGCTTTTCCTCAAAGCTTAAATGCATGTGTATCCATCAAGTCACTCATCTTCTTTTTCACTTTCATCACAGCCCTTATCATTACCTAACAAGATCTTTGATTTGTGCTGTCCATTCTTAGCCTTACTATGAAGCTGATTCTTGTTATGGTTTGTACTAGGTCATGGGTGGGGCTTTTCAGAGTGTCTGGATGGTGTGTGATGCTGGGGTAAACGGTGCGTGATTACTAAGTTAGTTCACTCGTTGGTTTAGCACAGTTCTGCCGTGGCTAGTGGAAAGTCCCATTCTGGGTGTGAATGACGCCAACCAAAAGGCAGGCAGCCTGGAAGGGATAAAAAGGAGAAGCAGGCTGCTACTGCAGCTGCTGCTTGCTGCTTCACTGTCTCTTGCCTGCTTGTCATGGACTGTTTTTCCTCTGTGATGCTGCTCTACCATGCTGCCCTGCCTTGGACCCAAGCAAGTGTGATCTGAAACCTCTAAAAACTATGAGCTGAAATAAATCTTTCCTCCTTTAACTTTGGGTGTGGGGTATTTTTCTCAGTAATGAGAAGATTAATTAAAACAACACTAGACCACTAATCAAATTGTTGTCACACAATATAAAACAATGAAGAGGGGAGAAAACAACCCAAACTAACCTTAATAAAACTTTGTTTATAAAAAGTACACATTTCTTTACTCTTATCCTCAAAAAGTTCTGATAAAATGAAGTTCTCCTGTTTGAGATAGTTACTTGGCCTACACTAGAAAAAAATATGATGGTGTAGAAAAGACATATTCATATGGTCATGGCAGACACTGTTCAGATATTTTCCAAAGCAATAGGAAAAAATTTCATTCATTTCAAGACATTACAAAAATTGAACATAAATGAATACCAGTACATGTTGTTCTACTCCAAATGGATCTTTTCTCTACACTGAAATCAGATGCTTTAACATAAATTTGAAGAGTAAATCTTACATAGTTAGTAAAAGCAGTGAAATTTTTAAATTTAGCATCTCAATTTCTGATACCAAATGGATCTTCCAAATTGATGGTTATATACAATGATATATACTCTACTTGGGTATAAAATTAAGCCATTCATGCAAAAAATATTCATAGATTCCTTTATTTTCAAGCACTGTTTTATACTCCTAGTGATTCAATAGTGAATAAAGCAAAGACCCTGCCCTTGTGGAGCTCTCTATTGAATGAGAAAGACATTAATCAGACAAACTACAAAAAATACCTGATATAAAAGGAAACACCATGTTCTATGTCTGCATAAGGAAAGGAAGCTTCTCTGGATTGAGTTTGGGAAAGGTTTCTGAAAGAAAGCATTTCGAGATAAAAGAAATGCTGAATTGTTGACTAAGGGGAGAAGAGAATGTGTAGAGGAGAAAGAGAATTTATGTATTTCAGAGAGTAAAAATAGGTACCAAAGAGTCAGGCATACTGTACAGTACTTTCCTTTGCAGCTTTAGCAAAACATCTTCTGGAGCACTACATTGACTTTTGCTGCCAATTAGCTAAATATACTTAGTTTATGACTATGTATTAAATTATATTTCTAAGTAGTTCATGTGTCATAGAAGTGTTTCATCACTTAGATGCTAGCAAAATCAAAGTAGGAAATGAGCTCTTGGCACACTAATTTATGCCAAAATTTCCAATTCGTTCTAAATTAATTTGCTTATAGAATATAATGAAACAAAGAAGTCAAGGAACCCAGGAAGCCATATGTCTAGATCAACCTAAATACAACTAACCAGAGGCTGCTTTAATAAACTAATTGCATTTGAAAATCTCAGTGAAGACTTTGAGTTCTAATTTTGATGTTCTAATTTGAGTTCCAATTTTCATATCTGAGTTGTGCATTCTTTTAGGGACAAAGGGAGACAGGTTAACCAAAGTCACAATTTATTAGCCTGCTTTTTAAATATGCTTACTAGAACCTGGCTTGCTGTACAATTCTCACTTTTGATCACTTTCCAAATCAATAATGGGAAATAAAGGGTTTGATCACTCTGTCACCTTCAACAGTTATAAATCAAGATGGTCAGCCTCTCATAGAAGGAAAACTTAAAGAGAAGCAAGTCAGGTGGAAGTTCATCAAAAGGTGGAAAACTCGTTATTTTACACTGGCTGGAAACCAACTTCTGTTTCAAAGAGGAAAATCTGTAAGTTCTTCTGTTCTCTTTTATACTTGTGTGCTTTTTAAGGTCTTGATCTTACCAACCAGATAGATATTTTGTCTTAATTTAAAACTCTGCTAATTTTTTCCTCCTCTTTTTTATAATCTCATAATAGTATTTTGTTATAAATACCCTTTTGCTTACTCTTTTAAGTCCTCTATTAGTTTACTCTCCCTCTTCAGTTTATTATGGAAACATTTTTAGTTGACTTAAATTTTAGACTCTGGACTTTAGAACCACTATTTTGTGGTTTCAACTCAAATATCATGTTTTTGTTTTTTTATGGACCACCTACTTAAATTTTTGGTTTATAATATTGACTTTGATTTAAAAATAAGTATAGGTTATATTCGGAGATGGAAACCCGAGGAAGGGGAATATATACAGAGAAAAGGAATGAAGGCTGGTTTATTCTAAGTTCTTTTTGTAATCAACAAAGTTCAATTTAGTTAAAGAAAGATATTATTTTTCATTCATTTGGCATTCAGCTAATGAGTAGGATAAAATTGTAATAGAATTAATCAATATTAATTTAATATAATTTCCAATCTGAACTAAAATGTTCAGTAAATATCTAGGTTCTGAGTTCTCAGTGGGATTCCCCTGAAACAGCATTCTGTTCCAACCAACAATGCAGTTATCCCTGTCATCCTTTTCAAAATTTTTATTATTAAATTCTACTCATTCAGGACCAGAGGGAGCAAGATATCAAACCACTTCCTGGATACTCTGATAGACAATCATAACAACTAGCATTTATTCAGTGTTTATTATGTGTCACCCTGGATTGCCTCAAACGATGCTCAGATCACTCTATGAGGCTGGCGTTATTATTGTAGGCTGCCATTTTACATATGAGAAATCTGAGGCTCAAACAGTTTAATTGGCTTGTCACAATATAGCACCAGTAAAGTGAAGAAAGGTAAATCTGGAGTCAGATTCAGGCAACGTGATACCACAACATGTTCCCGAATGAGTGCACGCCACTACTTCCGTGTACATTTGACATACAGAGTTGGTGGTAAGCTATATTAGTTAGCCATCTCCAAAGAACCAAAGCGAATAGGAAAGAGGGAGAGAGAGAGAGAGAGAGAGAGAGAGAGAGAGAGAGAGAGAGAGAAGGGATTATGAATTAACTCATGCAATAACAGACTGAGAAGTTTCGCAATATGCCATCAGCAACCTGGACAGCCAGGAAAACTGATGCTATAATTCAAGACAATTTCCAAGTAGCTGAAAATTAGGAGTCAATGGTGGCCAAAAGCCTAGAATTAGGGATGGGAGTGGAAGAGAGGCTAGTGTAAATTCTGGAGTCCAAAGGCCCAGGGACCAGAAGATCTATTGTTAAGGCTATGAGGAAAGCTGTATCAGCTCAAGTAGGGGAAGCAAACTTGCCTTTCCTTTGTTCTACCCAAGCTCCCAGGGAACTGGGTGATGCCTACACACACCAGCAAGATCATCTGACTTAGTCCATGGATTCAAATGTTAATCTCTTTTGTAAATACCCTTATGAACACATTCAGAAATGAAATTTTAAATGCTATCTGGGCACCTGTTAGCCCAGTCAAGTTGATATATAAACTTAACCATCATATAAACTAAGCTGCAGTGAATTAATGAAAGGTGTTAAATGAACTAAAAGTTACCGTTTACTCTAGACATATCGCCATGATTTAGCACTCTCAACTTAACTCGAATATTTTACTCAACAGGAAACACGTATGATGCATCTGAACTACAGCAACATCTGAGCAGAGCCTTAAGTAATAAAACTTTATGTTAACTTCTTAAGCGAAATAGTGTTTTTGTGATACTTTGAGCTCATGTTGCTTTCTTCAAATGCATGACACCATAGAGATGGGCTTTTCTTTGACAGAAGACCTTTTGAAATGGAAGTATAATAAATGTTAAGTTTAAATGATTAAATATAAACAATTATTAAAGATTTAAAGAAATATTTTTGACATAAGTTCACATGGAAGCATTTTTAAATATTTAAATCAACCATTTTAATTTCTTGTATTTATTCAGGATTGTATTTCTTGTATTAATCAGGATTGAAAGTGAAGATGTAATGATTTCTCAGATTCTTTTACACAAAACAGTTATTCTGTAAGAATATTTTCCAGAACTCAAATAATACTCTGTATACTTCTTAATTCAGGGCATTTAAGCAAAATTTAAAGAATATGTTATTTTAAAGTTAACTAACATATTTGAATCTTTATCAGGGAATAATAGTTTGGCATGCAGAAATCTGACAGAATCTGACTCAAAGAGCGGGAAATAATATAGCCTGAGGGCCACAGCAAAATACCTCAAACCTTCAGGGAAAAAATAACCAGTTAGTGGTCAGCAGTCCTACTGAAATCTCCTTTAAATGAGAGAAATATGCATTTTTAAGGGAAAACTGTGGCTGAAAGATATAGTACAATTTTTTACTTTTGCATTCCTGAGGTCTCCATCTTTGCCACCCAGCTAGGCAGCAGTATCTCTGATTTTCTGTCTGTTGCTGTCTTAGTTGATCCACTGTTTCTCTTTAGATCTCTATGGCAACTTTTATTTATTCCATTAGTTCCACCATGTATCACTTATATACTATAAGTTAATTCCAAGAAATACAGTATTTTTACTGTCAAATGCTTAATATAGAACAAAGGTTAATAAAGTCCTGTCTAGTGTAGATATCTTCAAATTTGATCCTGTATCCCTTAAAAGAATTTTGAGGAATCCATGAAATACCTTGCAGCATTTTAAGTTTATCATAAGCTTAAACAGCTGCACCAACAGCAATTTCTTTTAAATCATAAATATTAATACTATAAAACAAAAAGATGAAATCTACTCTTTAACAGTAATTATTGGAATAAAACATTGTAGCACTTTTACACATCTATCATTTATATTTTTAAAAATTAACTGTTCTTTAATAGAAAGTTTTTTTCCTGAAATCATATTTCCATTCTGTCTTTCCACATTATATCAATTACCCAACTATTTTTCATTGTAATAAAAACATTCATATAACTTGAAATTTGTTTTATCTTCTTGTGACCATCAGTCCCTAAGTGTTCTTCCAAAACTGTGGGGATTTCAAAAAAGTTTCATCTACTCCAATCCTGGAACCCTGTTTATTCAGTTGAGGGCCTGGCAAATCCTTCCTCAGAGACAGCACAAAGGAAAAGCCAGTGTTGTTATTCTACACTATCTGGAATTCTGAGTTAATAGTACTCCAAATTGTACAGCTGTCTTTTGCTGTATTAATACAGTATTAATATCAATAGAAAATTTTAAAAACTATGAATTAAGCATTTTCTAGTCCCATTAATAACTTTTTATAGAATTATTAACTTGTATCAATTTACAGTGCTATAACAAAGCCTCGTATCTTACTCCTTTAATTGTTCTAATGACTCTTGACCTTAGCACCCACAATAACCAAAGCTCTTGAGCCATAGGAAGTAAGACAATCTGGCTGTCTCGGAAAACTCCCCAGTGGCCAGAGACCTGGAGCCAGCTCATGTTTTTTCCTTCCCATGCATTTCAGAAAGATGATCCTGATGAGTCTCCAATAGAACTCAGCAAAGTACAGAGTGTGAAAGTGGTGGCCAAGAAACGCAGGGACCGCTCTCTCCCCCGGGCTTTTGAAATCTTCACAGACAATAAAACCTACGTTTTCAAGGCAAAAGATGAGAAGAATGCAGAAGAATGGCTGCAGTGCATCAATGTGGCAGTTGCTCAGGCCAAAGAGAGGGAAAGCAGAGAAGTGACCACGTATCTATAGGGATTTACGTGCTGGCATCACGTGACTGTGCCCAACGGGCTTTGCCAGTGTCACAAAGAGAGCGAGCCTCAAGCCGTACTGTTGCGCACTAAATACCCCTGTGATCATCTCTAAAAAGAAGGGCCTCTGACAGCAGGCTGATCCACAGAACTCATTCCCTAACAGTGGTCTGAAGCATACCAGGAAGAAGGGCTGGAGTGTGCCCTCCCAGGGAGCGGGGGCCAGGCAGGGAAACTGTGAGTGAAGGAACTTCTGTAGATATGCCCCATAAAACTGTAACAAAACAATGTTAAGGGATGCCTGAACTACCTATTCGGAGAAAGAGTTGTTATTCCTGATAAAAATCACTCTGTCAAGGGTATTTTTAAAAACATCTAGTTGGAAAACTTTAATTAATGTACAATGAAGAAAAACAGTTATTACATAACACTTATACTCTAAATATAAATGACACTGATGTGGTAAAATGGTTCTCAAATTCAACCAGTTATATAATCAAATGTCTGTGTTTCATAGCTGTGTATTTAATTATTCCTTTTAGGTTCTTATAATCTAACATTTAGATAGATGGATATGTCTCCCATCCAAAACAGTAAATGTAAGAATAAGTGTAGAAAATAATTTTCTCCATCTTTCTAATATATGCCATTTCCATTAAATGTGAAGACTTCAAAGTAAAGTTCTATATTTTTCTTCTTTGTATTCAACGTTGCAGTATATACAAATTATATTTTTTGTGTATGTATATTTTAAATCTATTAAAGGTAGAAAGCAGACTTTTAGGATGAATTTCAGCAACTCATTCCCTGGTAAAATGCTCCATCACTTGAGTGCCAGTGCGATCTGAAACTTGCTTCTAACCAAGAGAAATCAATAAATGCAATGGAAAAAGTCTCTGCTATTATTGTGTTATACCATGGCAAAAGGTAATTAAGGTTCTCAATCAGCTGGATTTGAGTAAATCAAAGAGATAATGTTTCAAGAGGCCTGAATTAATCAAGTAAGTTCTTTGAAAGAAAGCAAGTCAGAATCACTCTTACTGTCTTTGAAAAGTTATCTTTATTTTAAAGAGATAAAACGAAGCAAAATAAAATGGAATAAAACCAATCAAAACAAAATAGTGTAAATGATACAGGATTTCAAAGCAATATAATAGGAAATCAACAATGACTACCAAAATACCTCTTATTGTCATCAAAATAGCTGTCCATACCATCAGACATAGTAAAATAAAAACAGAATAGAGTGCTCACTTTGGCAGCACATATACTAAAATTGGAACAATACAGAGAAGATTAGCATGGCTGCTACAAAAGGATGACAACAAAACAGAACAGAATAGAACCAATTTTTAAAAAAATGCAATATAAGACTTTAAAACAAGATAATAATAAACCCAAAATGGCTACCATAAAATATCTTGTTATCTTTGAAATACCTTCCCATACCATCAGATATAATAAAATCAAACAATATAAAACAGAATAAAACCAAACAAAACAATAAAAATGATACAGGACTTTAAAAGAAGATAATAAGGAATGAACAATGGCTACCACCTTTAGAAGGAGATTCCTCATTGATGCTATATTGTGCATCATTATCCTCTAAACAGATGATCAGACTACATGCTTTAGGCCTGCAAGTCAATGAAACACTAATCACTACAAGCATTAAGTTGTATTTTACTTCAATAGCTATCATCTCTGTCTGTGTTTCTCTGGATCAGTCAGTTACTTACAGGGGGAGGAGGAGATTTGGCTCTTCTTGTCTCCCAGCCTACATGAGAAGGGGCTGGCATCTGGTTCTCCTCCTCATGGCCTGTGCATGGTGCTAACTCACAAAAAGTGGCTGGCTTCTTGTACTCCTCCCCATGGCCCACGCATAGTGTCAACCCATAAGAAGAGTCTGGCTTCTGTTTCTCCTCCCTGTAGCCCACAAATGGCACTGCAAAAAGTCATCTGTGACAAAGTGGCCAAACACATTCACTGGAAGAAAGATAGCCTCTTTAATAAATGGTGCTGGAAAAACTGGCTTTGCACATGCCAAAGATTAAAATTGGACTCATATCTGTCACCATGCAGTAAAATCAATTTGAAATGGTTCAAAGATCTAAGTATTAAAACAGAAACATTAAATCTGCTGGAATATAGAATAGGTAAAACTCTTGATGGCATTGGTATAGACAGACTTTATGAATAAAACTCTGTATATACAGGAATTATCACACAGAATCAACAACTGGAATTTCATCTTATTAAAAATATTTTGCAGAGCAAGAGAAATCACCAACAGAATGAAGAGACAACCCATAGAGTAGGAAAAAGTGTTTTCCAGTTGTTCCTCAGAGAAAGAATTACTATCAAGAACATAAAGAACTCAAAATAATCAGATCTTCCAAATTTAAAGATCCAATCCAAAAATGGGCATCTGAGAGGAATACACACTTTTCAGATGAATAAATACAAACAGCAAATAAATTTATGAAAAAATGTTCAACATCACGGGTCATTCAAGAAATGCAAATTAAAAGAACACTGAGATTACATCTCACCCAAAAAAGAAAGGCTATTATGAAGAAATCAACCAATAACAGATGCTGGAGGGGCTGGAGGGCAAAAGAATCCTTTTGCACTTTGGTGGAAGTGTAGACTGGTCCAACCATTGTGGAAATCAATGTGGAGATTCCTCAAAAAACTAAGATTGGAAGTCCCATTTGACCCAGCTATTCTTCTGGGTATCTTCTCAGAAAAAATAAAAACATCATACCACAGTGATATATGTGCACCCATGTTTACAGATAATTTGTAATAGTTAGATCTTGGAAACAATTCAAATATATATCAACCAAGGAAAGTATTTTAAAAATGTGGTTTTTTTGTGCAATGGAGTACTACTCAACCATAAAGAAGGATAAACTTTTATAGGTAAATGAATGCAACTTGAGATCATACTTATAAGTGAAATAAACCAGACTCACATGTATAAAAATTCATATTGTCTCCCTAGTATGAGACGCTTAAAGGGTAAATAAGATCCAAGATGTACAATAGATATAGTAAAATGAGAAGAAACTTTAAAATAAAAGAGAAACTGGGATGAGGAAAAGGAGAAAAGAAGGATGGAGAAAGAAAAAATATATGTGTGTGTGTGTATATAAGTTAAGATATTATAATGCTAATTTCTCTTAATTCATTGAAAAGTTTGTGCTAATATTGTTTGAAAAATTAAATGCCTATATCTTATACTCTGCGTAACTAATTCAAAGATGATACATAATCTTTGTAATGTATTAACCATTGTTACTCTTATTATTCTGACATTTTGTTTTATTTTTGCTCTATAAAATAAAATTTAAGAAAAAAAAGTCATGTTACCATAAGTTCTACAGCTCCAAGGAAATGTATTTTGCCAGCAACCATGTGATCTTAGAAGATGACTTCAAGCCTCAGATAGGCGCCTCCCCTCAGCCACCATCTGCACCGCTGCCTTGTGAAACCCTGAGCAGAGTACTCAACTTAGTACTCAACTGAGTACTAAGTACTCAGAAACTGAGATAATATGCTGCTTTAATCTGCTACATTTATGTAATTTGATTTCATTGCTAGCTAATACAAAAGCTCACTTGTAATATATAGAGGAAATAAATTTTCCTGGAAATTTATTTATTATGTAATCTAGTACAGAAGCCTAGGAAAAGATTGAAGTCAATACCCTGACTCTTCTGCTAATTCACTGGGAAAGGAAATATAAAAGGAGTCATGGTTGAGGAAAAAAACGTCATTCAATGTTAACATGTAAAGCTTGAGGGTATTGTGAGTCACAGTAGTTATTACACATTGTAAATAGAATTCTGGAAGCCAAATTTGAGTACAATGGGAATATAATCATGAAAGATGGAGAATTAGATGAAATTGCTTAGGCAGAGTAAGGAACTAAAGAATTGATAAGGAACTATTGGAAGGCCAGCTTTAAGCAGTCATGATAGAGTAGCTGATTAGTGTTCAGAGATGATACAACCTGGGTGTATGATGTCACAAAATCCAAAATCCAAATTCATAAGGATTTCAAAGGTGAAAAGTTGGGGCTGAGGATTTAGCTCAGCGACATAAACGCCTGCCTGGCAAGCGCACGATTATCAGTTCAATCCCCGGTACCAAAAAAAAAAAACCACAATGGGAACCATTTCTCCTTCTGATGGCTTTCCAGGATTAAGTCAAAGGTGAAAAGTCAACAATTTTCAATGATTGACTTTCACAATTAGAAAGCAACTAACATCATTAATAAGAACAATTTCACTAGAGTGATGGAGTAAAAGTAAAATTTCAGTGCAATGAAGAATCAATGGAAGGATAAGGAATTTGAAGCAATAATTGACTACCCTTTCCAAAAAATGTTACTAAGATGAAAGGGTAAAGAAGATGACCTATTTCCTTGTCTGTTTTTAAAAAGAATAGTCTACGAAGAGAGAAAGGAAGGGTTATACTGCTTGAGCAAAGTTTGCTGGCATAATAGAATAATATTAAATCTTTTGTATTTGGCAGCAAAATATGGAGCACCTGCTAAGTCATAGGCATCAAACGTGCCATGGAGATTCAAAAACAAAAAGACATCACTCTCTCTTCAAGGAGTTTAAAGTTGTAATGGAGGAGAGGCACATGTACAACAAAAATGAAAATGCAAAAGATAAAGGTTAATGTGTCAATCCCTTAAATTGTATGGGCCTCCTCCTCGCTTCACAGAGGACTGGGGGAGTGAGTTTCTCTGAAAGAGTGGGAACACTGTGGATGAACAAGGAGCAAATAGCAGTAGAGTCTACAAATATAAGAGAGGGGGAGGGTGCACAGTCCATTTGCAAAATGGTGAGTACTTAACATGGTGAGACACCATCGAAAGCTTGTAAGCAGATTTATATTTTGAAAGATAACCTTGATAATAGTATAGAGAATGGATTGTATGAACATCAAAAGTTGTAGCAGGGAGAACATTTGAGAGGTTCCTTTAAGGTAAGGAAGACTGGACTGATGTAGTAGCAAAAGTGAGGAACAAAGCATTGCTATGGTTTGGACATAGGCTGAATGTACCCCTAATGGTTTGTGTATTGGGAGTCTGGCCCTCAGTGTGGTAAAGCACTGTGTATGGAGCCTTTAACAAATGGAGCCTAGTGGAAAATAATTAGGTCATGGAGGGGCACTGCCTTTGAAAGGAATTGATACAGTTCTTTGGGGACCTGGTTAGTTCTCAAGAGAGCCACAAAAGAGCAGCCTGGCCCTTTTCCAGCCATGCTGACTTCCTGTCTTGCTATATCTTCTCCTTTTTACACACACACACACACGCACACACACGCACACACACACACACACACACATACACACACACACACCACTGTGATGCCATCTGCTGTAAGGTTCTCATCAGAGTCAATCACATTTGCAAAATGCTAAGTCCTTAAGAAGGTGCCCTGGAATTCCTAGAATTTGCAATAAATACATTTATTTTCTTTACAAAGTTAATTAGCCATATATATTTCACCATAAAAATGGAAAATGAACCAACCAAATGGAGAGGCTGGGAAAATACTAAAGTAGTAAAAATGGACAGAACACTGGTGATTAGATGGGACCAAAGTACAGAAATGGAAAGGAAGGGTTTCCACTGATTCTTTTAGATGCTTGCTTAGAAACCTGTATGAATGATGGTAGCCGTCAGCAAAGTAGAAAACTCAAAACACTGAAAGGGATGAGGTAAATTTATCATTTGTTTTTCTGTCTACAAGAGAATAATTTTTTCATTTAATTTTTAACATAAATAAAAACATAAAAATTATATGCATTAATAGAATACCATGTGATGTTTTAATACACATGTACATCATGTAACCAAGTTATCCATACCTACCTACTCCAATACTTATCGCCATTTATGTAAAAATCATTCAAAATCCTTTCTTGCAGCTTTTAAAGGTATACAGTACAGAATCAGTATGTGTAATCACCCTTCTAGGCAATCGCATACCAGGACTTTTTGGTCTTATCTAACTGTAACTTAGTACTGATTGATGAACCTTTCCCCACAAATTTAATTTTGATGTTTATGTTCAAAGTACAGCTAGGGAGCTTGTCTGAGACTAGAGGGACATCTTTTCATCTGAAGCTGGGCAGGGAGAGAGTGAGACAGGTATATTTGTGAATGATCCCCTAAAAATTACTTTCAAACCTACCACCCTCTTCTTAAGATCCAGTGAATAACCTTAGCTGTTTTCATCAATTAGGGTAAACTGTGACATGAGTCATGAAGTGTTAGTTGGCATTGCATTGTTTAATGGCCGCAATGTGTTCAGCCAAAGTTTTCATAGTAAAAGTTTGCAGTCCAACAATGGCTATGTATTGATTGTTTTCACTGAATGTTTAACCTAAGAAAGAAGAAGACAGTGGCTCCACCAGCTCAATTTGGGGGGAAAGAACCACTTTCATTACTTATTACAAACTCTTTGTGATTTAGTTGACTGGCTGCCTCTAATTTAAAACACAATTCTCAGTGCCTTTGAACCAGATAGAAAAAGAAGTAAAGTTGTGAAGTATAACAAATAATCTTTCTGGTTTCATGACATGAAGCAAGAATTCCAAAACCAAGTAAATTCTTCTCCTAGGTTCAGAACCACACTAGGAATTTCAAAAGCATCAGCTTCCTGTGGCTATTTCTGGCACTTTCACCCTTACTGCCACAAGCTTACCACAGAGTGGCTCTTACCAAGAAAACTGCAGTTTTTGATCCTGATTGAAGAAGAAATCACTTTTCCAAACATGCTTAAGCCTTTAAAAACTGTTTACATGAATAAACAGAAATCCAAATGGTTTTCATTTTTATTCATTCTGATTCTTTTTCTCTCCCAGATTGCCTTGGGTACAAATATTCATGTATGATAATCTCACCTAGTTATTTCTTTATTTAATTTTCTTAGTACATTTGCAGTATATAATAATTACATTCATTGTGGGGAATCAGCACATGTATATAACATATCTCAATTCTTCTTTCCCCTTCCCCTGACAGAGACTGCTTTGAAGCAGTGTTGAACAGGCTTTAGAATTCATCAAATGTCTTTCTAAATTAACTTATGAGTCTGTCCCAGACCTGCATGGCTTCCCAAAGAGCCAGCAGTTGGTGTGCAGAAAATAGAACTCTCCATGCCAGTGGTCACAGTAGAAACCTATAGTGGTCTATGACACTGTGACACCACTGAAGGAACGATAACAATGCAAGTAAAGGCAGTAATTCTCATTCAGAAAACATCACTGACAACCATAGAGATTAAAGTTTTCTCATTAAGGATTTACTGCTTGGAATGTCTTTGTTCTATTTTCTCAAGGCCTTGCTCATTTTTGCAACCCTTTTTCCTCAGCTATTCCCTGCACTTTCCTGCTCTCCCTAATATGTTAAGGACCCAATAAATACTGGCTAGTTCAGAGAAGTCTCTGCATTAGTCATGAGAGTTCTGAGCTTCATGGATTCCCACAATCGACACTGCATTCTCTCTGTTATTTTATCCTTTGCTATTCACTTGTCCAGAGGTTTGGGAGACTGCAACTCCCAATATTCCCTTTCACCCCAATTTTTAAATTTGTTTTCATTTTTTGGCCAGCAGCAAATTGATTGATTTATTCATTTGATAAGTCGTTATCAAATTGTCACAAACATATATTAATAACCAGACTAGAGATCCACCCCTGCACACCCACCACCATCCAAAGGCTTGCCTCCTGTGGGCAGCCAGTACCAGCAGGGAGAAACAGTCAGACCAGCCCCTGTGTGTCCGCCACTATCTGGATGCTTGCTTGTTTCAGGTAACCAGCATAGCCAGAGAGAAACAGCCAGATATGCCCTGTATGCCCACAGGCTATCAGAGGTGCTTGCTTCTCATGGGCAGCCAGTATGGGCCAGGAGAACCATGAAGATATGCCCCTGTGCACTTGGTGCCATCTGGGGAGTCCCTGTGTAGCCATTCAGGCTGAGAGAAGAAGCAACCCTGCTGCCACGCACCCATGGCCATCAGGGAAGCCTCGATGTAGCAGTGCAGGTCTGGGGAGGCTTGCCCCACACCCCACTGCCTCTCTGGGGACCTGGATTCAGAGAAACCATTGTCCTACACTGCAGCCAATGGGGCAGCCAATGGGGGAAGTTCCTGGGAATTGGCTTGTTGGAAGGAACATAGGAAAATGTCAAGATGAAGGCACAAAAGGCAGTCTCAGACTTCCACCTCACAGAAGAAGTCTGGGAGATAGAGACATGGGAAAAAATGGAAGTCACACATCTGAAATCTCTGAGAGAATAGCAACTGAAGTAAAGAAACAATTTCAGGAGGCTATAAAAGTAATCAAATCAGAAGTAACATCTCAGGTAAAAGAAGAAATCATAAACATAATCAAAGAATTGCTGAGCATATCTAAAGAAGACATAGATTAAAAAATGAGCATAGGAAAATGATGTAAACCTTGAATGAACAATACAGGAAGAAATTACAATGCATGAAAGAGATCTAAGAAATTAACATCTCCATTGAAAGCAGCTATTTTGAAGGTAATAGGATGTATTATACTAGCCATTGGTGATTTCCTATTATCTTGTTTTGAAGTCCTGTAATGCTTTCATTCTTCTGTTTTGATTGGTTATGTCTGATGGTATGGACAGCTATTTTGAAGAAAACAAGAGACATTATGGCATCCACTGTCGATTCCTTATTTTGTTTTGAAGTCTTGTATCACTTTTATTGTTCTGTTCTGATTAGCTTTATTCTGTTTTGTTTTGTTTTATTCTCTTTAAAATAAAATAATTTTTAAAAAATAAACAGACTAACCAGTAAAATATATATATATATATATATATATATATATATATATATATATATATACACACACAATTGTACTAAATCAAAGTACATTTTTACATACATTGACCATGCTGGATTATGATAACATTTTTCTTTTTTTTTATAGTCTGTCTTTTATTTTGCATTTTAATTTCATAGTGTGTTTCTCATATAAGATGAACTATGAGACAATTAAGCTTGTGTGTCTGATGTACTTCACTTAATGTCACAGTCTCAAGGTGCACCTAATCTCCCACAGTTGCTCCTGACAGGCAAAGAGACTAGAAAATGAGAAGGATGTTTACTGAGGTAACAGAGTCTCAGAGGAAAACTGCACAGGCTCTGGGGCATGGATACATGAAAATTCAAGTACCCACTCTACCAAAACTAAGTAACCAACATAATCAAGTTACTCATCTTTTGACTTTAGTTTGGGCATAACAGTATCCATAGGATAGAATTGATGTGAGGCACATGTCATAGAAAAAGCACACAACAGAGAGCCTTTAATTAAATAGGTACTTGGGAAAAGTCACTCCTTTTAAAGTTTACCATTAAGAAAAAAGTCTCCCCAAAGAAACTATGATTTAGAATAAGACCTATCTTTTTAACTGAGTCAAAACAACAGTTTGATCATATTTATCTTGGAAGAGTAACTAGAAGGTCGAGGATACGTGTACCTTGTGTGCTGATTTGAGAACATTTTAATCAGAATTCATTCAGATATTTCTTTCTCTTTCTTTAGGTACTAGGAATAAAACTCAGGACTTTGTGCTTTGCCAAGCAGGCACTATGCCACTGAGCTATATCACTGGCCTGCTCATTTAGATATTCCTTAGAGGAGGCCACCTTCCACCCAAGGCAGGTCTACAACCATGCCGGTGACATCATCCTGTACCCAGGACTGACAACTGGAAGAAAATCGGCCTCACAGTAGGACCCTGACAATGGTGCACACTAGGTATAGCCAAAATGAGCAAAATTGAAAAGACCAAAATTTGAACCAACAGGAGAAAATGACAAAATGAAAAAGCAAAATGCAATCTTAGACATTCAGCTCTCCCAAAACAAGTACAGGAGACAGAAATTGGAGGACACACACCTGAAATCTCTGAAGACATAGCAAGTGAAATAAAGAAAGAAATCTATGAGGCTACAGAGGAAATAAGAGCAGAAATAACCTCTCAGGCCAAAAAAAAAAAAAAAAAAAAGAAATGTCAACCATAATTAAAGAATTACTCAACACAGCTAGAGAAGACATAGACTTAAAAAAAAGACAGAGAGGAAAATGATGGAAAACTTGAATGAACAATATAAGAAAGGATTAGAATGAATGAAACAGATTCAAAAAGATACGCAGGAAATTAAAAAGTCCACTGACAGCTGGAAATACCACTTGAATGAAGCTGAAGATAGATTTTCAGACCTTGAAGACAAGATTGAGGCTGGTGGTCATGAAAAAAAAAATCTCTTAAAAATAGCAATGGAGTACAAAATAACAATTCAACAGCTCCAAGATAATGCCAAGAAAAATAATGTAAGACTTATGGGTGTCAATGAAGCAGGAGTCAACCCAAATGACATTGAAAAAACTATTTGCAGAAGTAACAGCAGAAAATTTCCCAAGCATGGGAATAGAATCTGTCATACAGATAAGTGAGGCATACAGAAACCCAAAGAGTCCCCAAAATAAATTACACCCAGATGTATAATAATTAAGATCCCATTCAGCACAAAAATGTATTAAAAGTTGCTAGAGAAAATAAACAGATCCCCTATAAAGGAAAACCCATTAGAATCATGGTTGACTTCTCAATAAAAAACTTCAAATCAAGAAGAGCTTGGAGTGAAATATTTCAAACCCTGAAAGAAAACAACATCCAATCTATATTGATGTATCCTGAAAAATTATCTTTCAAAATTAATGGACATATAAGATACTTCCATGACAAAGAACAATTGAAGAAATTCATGAGCACAAATCCAATCAATTATAACTTAGGGCACTGGGAAACCAAGCAACCCGCTCGCCTCCCTGGTAAACAGCCATGAGCCTACTGGCACATGGGCTGAGAATCTAACATCCCATCCCCCCACCCCCATTAGCAAATGGGAGCCAGAGGTCTGAGCATCTCTTGGGAGGTTGACCATATGCAATATAGCAAGTAGGGGAGATTTCTTTCTACCATCTCTTTAAAGGCAAATATTGTTATTACTGTTTTGCTTTGTTCTGATTAATTGTATTGCTCTATTCAATATTCTGTTTTGATAAGTTTTATAATATTCTGTATTTGGTTTGATTTTGCTATACCTGATTGAAAGAACAACTATTGTGAAGATAATGAGATATACTATGGTACCTATTACTGTTATCCCGGTAACCTTCTGTGACATTGTACCAATTTCACTGCATTGTCGCAATTGGCTTTGTTCTATCTGGTTCTGTTGTATTTTACTACCTTTAAAATAATAAAAAAATTTTAAATATCAATTATAACCATCAACATATCAATTATAACAATCAATTCACCAATCAAAAAAAACAGACTGGCAGAATGGGTCAAGAAACAAGACCCAACAATATGCTATGTACAAGAAACACATTTAACTCAAAAAGAAACTCATAGACTGAAAGTCAAATGATGGAAAACAATAATCCTTACAACAGGAACACATTAAAAAGCAGCAGTAGCTATCCTGTTTGCAGACAATGTAAACTTAAAACCAAAAATGATCAAAAGAGATAAAGGTCACTGCATACTTATTACAGGGAAAATTGAAGAGGAACAAATTACAATCATAAATATATGTGCAGCAAATATGGGAACTCTCAACTATATAAGACAAATATTAATAGACATGAAAAATCAAATAAGCAATAACACAGTTGTAACAAGGGACTTTAATACCTCACTTTCACAAAGAGATATGTCAAAAAACTCGGCAAAGGAATAACAGAACTGAATCAAACCTGTGAACAAATGGACTTATTTGATGTTTACAGTGTTCCACCCAACCACATCAGAATACACATTCATCTCAGCCGAACACAGTTCATTTTCTAAAATAGACCATAGACTAGCCCACAAGACATACCTAAGTAAGTGCAAAAGAATTAAAGTTATCCCATGCATATTATCTGACCATAGTGCAATGAAATTGGAAATTAATGGCAAAAGAAACAGCAAAAACTCCATAAACACAAGTAAATTACATCATACCCTCCTGAACAACCAATAGGTTACAGATGCAATTACAAAAAAAATTAAACAATATCTAAAATCAAATGAAAATGCAAACACAACATACTGAAACCTGTAGGATGTAATGAAAGTAGTGCTAAGAAGGAAATTTATAGAATGAATTCTCATATCAGGAAAAGAGTGAGCACAAATAAGCAATCTAATGCGACACCTAAAGCTTCTAGAAAAAGAAGAGTAAGTCAGCCCAAGGCCTACAGATGGGAGGAAATTATAAAGATCAGATCAGAAATCAATTCAATTGAGACTAAGAAATCAATATAAAGAATTAATGAATCAAAAAGTTGGTTCTTTGAAAGAACTGAACAAAATTGATAAACCCTTAGCCAACCTTATCAAAAAAAAAAAAAAGGAAAGAAAACACTCAAATTCATGCATTGAGGAATGAAAAGGGTGAAATTACCACAGGTCCTGTGGAAATTCAGAAGATCTTTAATATCTCCTTCAATAGTCTATACTTGCATAGCATAGAAAATTCAGAAGAAATAGACAGATTCCTATAAATCTGTGAACTACCAAAGCAGAATCAAGAAAATGTAAAACTTCTGAATAACCCAATATCAGTTAATTAAATTGGAAATGTAATTAAAAGCTTACCAACAAAGAAAAACCCAGATCCTGATGGATTCACAGCTGAATCCCACAAGAAATTTAGAGAAGATTTAACACCAATACTCCTCAAATTCTTTGATGAAATTGAAAAGGAAGCAATTCCCCTAACTCATTCCTACAGGCAAGTATTACCCTGACATCAGAAAAAGACCCAACCAATCAGTCTAATGAACACAGATGCAAAAATTCTCAATAAAATACTGGCAAACAAGATGCAGCAAACCATCAAGAAGATTACACATCATGACCAACTGAGATTCATCCCAAGACTGTTCAACATATGCAAATCAATAAATGCAATATATCACATCAACAGAGCCAAAGACAAAAATCACATGGCCATCTCAATAGATGCAGAAAAAGTCTTTTATAACATCCTACACTCACTCATGACAAAAAATCTACAAAAAGTCCGAATAGATGGCCTTAATCTAATAAAAGCCATCTATGGAAATAACAGCCAACATCGTAATAAATGGACAAAAACTGAAAGCTTTCACTCTAAAATCAGGAACAAGGATGTCCACTGTCATCACTCTATTCAATATAGTTCTGGAAACATTAACCAGAGCAATCAGATTAGATAGAAATATAAAAGGAAATATAAAATATAAACAGGAAATATAAAAGGAATAAGATAGAAATATAAAAGGAATAAGGATAGGAAAAGAAGTTAAATTATTATTATTTTCAGATGATGTGATAGAAGACCCCAAAACTTCCACCAAAAGTCTTCTAGATTTAATAAGGAAACTCAGCAACACAGCTGAATATAAAGTCAACACTCAAAAATCAATAGCATTTCTGTATACAATCAAAGTCCCTGAGAGTGAAATTAGGGAAATAACACCTTTCACAATAGCATCCAAAAACATGAAATACTTAGGAATCTATCTAACAAAGGAAGTAAAAGATCTGTATATTGAAAATTATAGTTCTCTGAAAAAGATCGAAGAGGATCTCAGAAAATGGAAAGATATTCCCTGCTCATGGATAGGAAGAGCCAGCATTGTGAAAATGGCCATACTTCCAAAACTGTTATATAAATGTAATGTAATACCAATCAAAACATCATTAGTATACCTCACAGATCTAGAGAAATCATTCCGAAAATTCGTCTGGAGCCATAACAGACACAGAATAGCAAAGGTGATTTGGGCAACAAAGGCAAGGCAAGAGGCATCACAGTCCCTGACTTGAAATTACTATATGAAAAACTGTATATACTGTAAAAAAATCAGCATAGTACTGGCAAAAAAACAAACCTGAGGATCAGTGGAACAGAATATAAGAAATAGACAATAACAAACACACTCAGCCACCTTATCTTTGACAAAAGGGCCAAACATGTTCACTGGAAGAAAGCCTCTTTAATAAATGGTGCTGGAAAAACATGCCAAAGACTTAAACTAGACCCATGCTTTTCACCATGCACTAAATTAAACTCAAAATGAATCAAGGATCTAAATGTTAAAGCAGAAACATAAAACCTACTGGAAGGCAAAGTAGGTAGAAATCTCAAAGACACAGTGATAAACAGAGAGTTCATGTACTGAACCCCATGGTAAGTACTTCAAAGAATCAACAACTGGCATCTCATCTTATTAAGTTTCTTTAGATCAAAAGAAATCACCAACAGAGTAAGAAAAAATCCCATATAGTGGGGAAAAAAATTTCCAATAGTCCCTCAGACAAAGAACTTCTATCTAGAATGTATAAAGAAATGAAAAACATCAGACCTTTCAATTTCAAAGACTCAATCCAAAAATGGGCATCTGAGATGAATATACAATTCTCAGATGAAGAAATACAAATGGAAAATAAATATATATAAAAATGTTTAGCATCACTGGTCATTAGAGAAATACAAATTAAAACAACACTGAGTTTCCATCTCATTCCAGAAAGAATGGCCAAGATGAAGAAATCAACCAATAGTAAATGCTGGAGGAGCTGTGAGGAAAAAGGAACTGTTCTGCACTGTTGGTGGGAGTGTAGCCTGATGCAACCACTCTGAAAATCAGTGTGGCAATTCCTCAAAAAGCTAGGGTCAGAGGCCCCATTTAACCCAGCCATCCCCCTTCTAGGCATTTCCCCAGAAGAAATGAAAACATTATACCACAATGATATATGTGAACTCATGTTTATAGCACAATTTCTAATAGCTGAATCTTGGAAACAACCCAAGTGCCCAAATGCCAAGGAATGGATAAAAAAGATGCAGTATTTTTATACAATGGAGTACTACTCAGATATGAAGTAGGATCAGCTCAAGACTTATAGGTAAAGGGATACAACTTGAAAGCATACTTATAAATGAAATAAATGAGACTCACATGTGTAAATACCATGTTGTCTCTCTAGTATAAGAAGCAGAGTAAATAAGATCCAAAATCTACAATAGATATTGTGAAAGGGTAAGAAACTGCTCAAGGGGGAGAAAAGCAACTAGAATGGGGAAAGGAGAAAAGAAAGGGAAAGGAAAAAGATATAAATCTGTATATATATACATAAGATAGCTAAGATGATTATACTACTAATTATATTAGTTCATGAAAAAGAACAGTTTTACTCATACAGTCTGATTTATTTTGCATGTCTATTTCTGGTAATGTAAGCAACTCTTTTGAAGATAACAATATGCAATATAATGACCATTGCTAAATCCCTATCATCCTGTTTTGAAAGCCTATGTTGTTATCGTTTGGAGTTTTTTGTTGTTTTAGTTGTTTGCCTCTTTTTTGTTTTTGTCTGTCTCTTTTTTGTTTTCATTTTCTGTGGGGTTTTTTCTCTTTAAAATAATAAATAAATACTATTTCTTAGAGGAACATCTCTGGCTTTTATACATAAATACATCTTGTTAGGATTTTCAGCGTGGTGAAACAGCAAAATATGAGATAAAAGAGACTTCTATTCCCAAGGATGTGGAGAGAAGTCCATGACCACAGACAGCCTGGCCTTCTCTAACCCACATGTGCGGGTTAGGGTAGTCATATAACCTCTGACCTGGGTGGTGCCCAGGGCGGGGACAGGTAATGCACAGATTACTGATTGGGGGTACTTTCATGCCACTGGGGAAGGTGACTACAGTTTGGTCCCACCCCTTGGTCCTGCCTCCCACCACAGCTTTCCAGGGCACAACTCTTTCATTCCGGTCTTTTTGTTGTTAGAAAAGGGGCTAAGTCTCTCTCTTACTACTTCCTGCTGGAAGGGGGCGCTGTACTGGGGCTTAGGGAGGTTGACGGGGATGATGGTTGATGTCCCTGTAGAAGCTGGTACCAGGTGGTTTGGCCAGGACAACTTTATCATTGGCACGTGTCTGAATCTTAGACTGGAAAAAACAAAGAGACAAGGTGCTGTGAGGAGGAAGGCCACTATAATATTTAGAATCCAGGGGAGGTAGGAAGAAAGGTGCCTTTGATTTAAATGTGTCCTTGCATCAGGAACATGGTGAGGTAGAATTTGAAAAATAAGTGTAGGGTTAGGAGAAGTAAAGTCCCATCTTAAAGGGTAAAAATCAAAGGTGTAGGTAGGTAGGGCTCGTCTCTGGTCCAGGAGTTGAGGTGGAAAGAATAAGAGGAGCGGAGAGAGCCATGGCTGTGTCACTGTAGGAAAGACTGTCAAGAGTCCTGCTGTAAAAAGATAATTAATAAAATGTAAGGAATCAGGAACTAAATTGGGTAACAGAACATGACTTAGCCTGAGAATTGCAGCTGTGAGGCCTTGGTGAGACGGAGATGACCACTCAGGATGGTTAGATTCAGGGTTGGGAGGGCACTGTTTAGCTTGCATGATGTAAAACCAGGATGGGAGTCCAGCAACTTTGATCTCGGTTGGGGTTGCCAAGAAGACCAGGTAGGGACCACTCCATCTTGGTTGTAGTCATGTGGATTTAGAACATCTGAGATAAATTAGATCGCCTGGGGATATGAGGGATCTGGCTTGGTCCCTTCAGAAGGTTGAGGAAGGCAGAGATCAGCATGTTGTCACAACAAGTGTCGGAGGAGGGAGAGGATTGGGATGTAGTCAGCAAGAGGAGGGAGACTCTGTGGGGTAGGAAGATTGTGGAGCACTTTTCCTGAGGATTGAGGATGGCATGGGATATGTAGGTGCCAGGTGATGTGTAAGCTTGAGGATACCTGTTGGGTGATTTGAGAGATAAAAGCTGGACCATTATCTGACTGAATACTCTGAGGTAGACCAAACCTTGGGATGATTTCCTATAACAGGATGTTAGTAACTATATCAGCGGTCTCCCTGGTTGTAGGAAAGGCTTTTATCCATCCTGAAAAAGTACAAACAAAGGTGAGAAGATATTTAAGAGTTTTATGGTAAGGCATGTGTGTAAAATCTATCTGCCAGTCCTGACCAGGAGTATGTCCATGAATTTGATGAGTAGGGAAGGGAGGGGTGCTATGTGTCCCTGAGGAGAGGTCTTAGCATAGAGATGACAGGAGTGAGTAATCTGAAGACTGTTAGCCTTTAAATAGTTATGTAAGTCAGTGATAATGTCTAGGGCCTGTTGATCTGGGAGAACAAGTTTTGATCCCTGGAAAATCCATCCCTGAGTGTTTTGTGTGTAACCTGGCTTATGAAGTAGTGTATAGAGTGAAGGGTTGAGTGGGATCAGGAAGGGTAAGGGCTGGAGCCTTTAGGAGAGCCTAATTTAAGAAAGGAGGCATGTATGGGCATAGTGGGGTCTAGGGGTTTTGATAAGGGGCCCTTAGAAGCCCTGTAGAGGGGTTGAGCTTGAACTACAAAGTTAGGAATCCAGAGGCGAAAGAAATTTCAAGTAAGTTGTTGAGTCCTGAGAGTGTCTGGATCACTCCATGTAAAATAGGCTTGGCATGGGTAGCAGGAGTGGGATTGGAGGTGTTCCACACTATGGGATTGACCAGAGAAGAAGGGAGGGGAGGGGAGGACTTTGTGGTGCACTGTGAGGGTGTTTGGAGGACTAGAGCTGTAGGGAGGGAGAAGAAGTTAAGCTTTTGAAGGAGATCCCTGCTTTACAGGGACATAGGACATGTTGGAATTATTGCGAAGTTATGGGTAAAGAAGAGTCTTGAATCTGCATGGAATAGGCCCTGTCTGCAAAGGCTGCATAGGTTGGCCATCAACACCCACTACAGAGACTGAGGACTTAATACAACGGCCTGAAAATCCAGGAAGAACCCTATACATGGCCTCTATGTCCACAAGTACAGAGAATGTCCTACCTGAGACCTCCAGTGGGACTTGGGGCTCTGAGAAGGATACCTCAATGGGGGGCTGAGGACCCTGAGCCCCATCAGTCTTCAGCAACAGGTCCAAGTATATCAGTCAGCAATTAATCCGGTGGTGATGGAATCTCCTGTGAGAGCAAGGAGTTAGAGGATGGCTTACCTGCTCTCTGGTGGCTAGGACAGCCACTCTTTTAATGGCCCTTGAGATTGCCAAGGGGCAAGGCCCCAGAGGAACATCAGGGTTGGGGCACTCTCTTGCCCAGTGTCCTTTTTGTTGTACTTGAAGCATGGTCTGGGAGGGGCTCAGGCAGCTCCACCCTGTCTCGGTTTACCTGTCTCAGAGCTCCAAGTGTCACTGCTAAAGATCAGATTGTTATTTTTATTTTTATTTTTATTTTTATTTTTATTTTTATTTTTATTTTTATTTTTATCTCTATTGTTGAAAACATAAAAAGCCACATTAAGAAGGTCTCCCTGTGGGGTTTGAGGGCCAAGTGTAGCCTTTTGTCTTGGGATCTGGCCTCCAGAGGAAGGTATCTGTCCCCTCCACAGTCACAAGACATCTGGTTTTTATCTTGGGTAGATGTACAGCTTTAAGTCTAAAGGAGACAAAGGCAAACAATCAGTTAGGTATGCAGGAGTCAAATAACAGAATCAACAGGGTATTTATGAGTAGTAATGGCTTCCCGTAAGGAGGATGAGGATAAGGTCCAGGGAATTTTAGAAACTGACATGTCATTTACTTGTCGTACACACATTTAGGCTTTGCAGTGGTACAAGTACCTCCTGTGCTGTTAGAATGTCTAATGCCATCTGATTTTTGTAGGATGGCCTGTCTTATTAATTTTACCTTTTTATTTAGGAGAGAGAGAGAGAGATCAGCAGCAGTGTCACATAACATTTTTCTGGAAAATATCTGGTGGATCCCAGCAAAAGGAATTTATAATTTTAGTTGTTAAACATCTATAAGATTGATAACAGTACAGTGCAGTAGAGGCAGTAAGCTTAACATAGAACATTAAATGGACTGTTTACTATTTAAGCATCTCTAAGTATAACATATATTATTTGACTGGTGACCTCGTATTGGTCTGACCTGAATCTCCTGGCTGGAGCACACGGAAAATACAGACATCTGATTCTGAAAGAAAACACTTGTCATAAATATACCATCAGATCAGCAACAATAAATTGTCTCAGCCATATGAACTTTAATTGGGGTGTTTCCCATAAGGTTATGGAGATCACTGGGGCCCTTTGATTGACAAATAAGAGCTGGTTTTAAAAATTACCAGGTGACCACTTTCTTATTTATCAATTGAAGTCCTGTCCAGTGTCCTCACCCAAGGGATTTTTGTTTAACCAATTTTAACATTTTAATCAGTTGGTAACCAAAGTAGAAGCATGTTTTTTAAATGTATAGCCCAAATAAACCTTGATCAAATGATCTGAAAATGCAAAAAAGGAGGAAAAAATTATTGAGCTCAAATAAAAAGGAACAGCTGTTTACAGAGCAGATTTAAAAGTGCACTCAAATATATTTGGCCAGTTTGACTAGTGTGAGCCTTTTGTAGATTAGTTAATAGAGATATTTTGAAATAAGAATGGCAGAAAAGGAGGATAAGAGACAAGATGGCGGACTGGTAGGTAGCAGGAGAGAGACCCTCTCTGAGAGAGACAGCTCAAATGCCAGAATAAAACACCCTGGAGAGACCCAAACAGAGAGAGATAGACTCTCACAACACAGAAAGAAACTAAAGTGCAAAAACCCGCTCGAATAAGAGGTCCTGGGGCTACTATTAGTGAAGATAAGATCGGCGA
>PVJX010011559.1:0-53180 GCA_004027295.1 Dolichotis patagonum | reverse complement strand
CCCTTTGAATCTGCTTCATAAATTCTAGGTTTTTTCTGAATTCTTCAATAAATTTTTCTCTCCATTTGTGTTCCTCTATTCTTCTGTCTGTGTCTTCTTGAGAGGTACCCAGCCCTTCTTTTATTAATCTACTTATCTCTTGTTTAATTTGAATTAATATTTCAGTTTTGGTCCCGCTTACGAGGTCTTGAATCTATCTCTTTATGTCCGCTAATGCTGTGTTTGATGTTGCATTTTTGCTGCCCTCAGTCTCTTTTGTATTTACCTCTCCTGGATCAATGTTCTCAGGGTTGGGGGCTGGGAGTGTTTTCTTATTTCTCCCTTTTGTCATGTTTTTGGTTCCTTCCATACAAGTGTACAGTGTAATTCCCAGACCGTTTTCTTGTTGGTTAAGGCTCCTCTAGAGGGCGCAAGCTAGGAGCTTTAGCCCTCTTCAATAGGTTATCAGAGATTAGAGTTCACCCACGGGCAGTGTGCGCTAGCTCCTCCCTTCTGGGCCAGTCAACCTTTGCAGGCCTTCACTGTGTCCATGTGCACTGATCTCAGGGGTGCGGCCTAGTCCAAGCAGATTCCACCAATCAGCTCAGTGAGGGGAGTAACCGGCTGAAGCCACTTCCTTATGGAGTTAGGGCTGTCCTGCCAAAATCTAATATGTCGTCCAGTCGGTTTCCCCTTTCTCATGGGAGGGTCTTATTCCCATCACTCACAGCATCCCTGAGAACTGCTGGGCTCCCCGACCTCCGACTTGAGCGAGGCTACGGTGGGAATTCACGGTGCCTCTGGGTGGGTCACGTGCAGGGCTGGTCCGGGCAAGCTACATGCAGGGCTGTTCCGCTCCGCACTCCAGCGGCTCAAGCCAGTCGCTTCAGCGCGGATTGCTTTTTCAGGTTGGGCAGGGATTCAGGCGGCTCGAGGAGGGCGCCATGCTCGCTGATCTTATCTTCACTAATAGTAGCTCCAGGACCTCATATTTGAATGGTCTTTTGCACTTTAGTTTCTTCGTGGGTTGTGAGAGTCCATCTCTCTCTGTTTGGGTCTCTCCAGGGTGTTTTATTCTGGCATTTGAGCTGTCTCTCTCAGAGAGGGTCTCTCTCCTGCTACCTACCAGTCCGCCATCTTGTCTTCTCTCCTTAATACAATTTCTATGTGAGAGTTTATATCAAAGTTTTACAAAGCCAGTTGCAAAGCAAGTACAAATTTATGTTCCTGTAGAGTGTCATACAGTTGCTGAACACCATAAAACAGGAGAAGGAAATAGGTATGACCTTGCTACTACATTATATGTCTTTGCTTGGACCTGTGACTACTTAATATTTTAATTGTGAGGCAAAATCAAAGATTTACTCAAATTACATTCTACAGTATTGTGTGTAATACTGAACTGATGAAATTACAAGGATCATAAACATTGATTTTCAGCAATCACTCTGTGGTAAAAAAGAGAAAGTATAGGTCCTAAAAAAGAATGAAGATTTTTAGTTAGAAGTTGCAAATTAATGAATCTCAAGTTGAATTTACTAATAGACATATATGCCTTGGCCTATCCAGTGTTTTGGTTTTTGTGTGTACTCATTGTCAACATATAAAAATCAATAGATTTCACATACAAGTTCAGCATCTCTTGAATGATCAGAAGTCTTTGTGATACTCTGATGACCTTTTACTTCTGTTTGGTATCTGCATTTTGCCACAGTCTTCCTCTAGGACACTTATTTTACTTGTTTTTGATCTCATTTTTAAGGAATAGTTTTCATGTTGCATTTCAAAAATAATTTTTGATCAAGTTCTAACTCAATTCTTACCCTCTATCACCTCCATCTATTACTCAGGTGGATACTTAAGAGATTAGACTAATGACCAGACTGGTATCCAACAACTAAGCATCAAACAGTGAGGAAGGACATAAGCTACCACAGGATAGTAGAGGCAGTGACTGAGAGTTCCTGGGTGTGCCTGCCTTTAATGCTTTTATTTTTAGATCATGGGGAAATTAGATTAGAAGGCATGTTTGAGAAGATCTTCAGCACTCCAGTATGGGAGTGCTTCAGCATTTTAACAAACAAGACTGTAGTATTGGTGCCTTTGTGTGAAGTGAAACAGACAGTGTTTTGTCCTGAACTGCATTTTATTAGTGTACCTGCTTTTTCTTATGGTAGTGGGTGCTTCTTGTTTTCTGCTATGTATGTGTGTGTTATTTACTAGATTTAAGCTTTAAAATGATAACATAATATTTTACACAATATAGAAACTATGTAACTGTATTTATTTATTTATTTATTTTAGGGGGAGTACCAGGGATCAAACTCACGACCTCACATTTGCCTGGCAAGTAGGTGTTTGTGCCACGGAACTAAGTCCCCAGCCCTGTAACTATATTTTAAATGGTATAAATTGATTTACTTATGGATTCCTCAGAATTTGTAGTTTATAGTCATATAATAAATGAAATAGCATTTCCTTTCCTCTATATGTTTGATTTTCATAAATTCACATTTCTTATCAAGAAGAAATGTAATTAATTCCATTGTAGAGAAAAATATCTGCCTTTGCTTAAAGCTCTTTAAAAAGTGACATCTTATCTTTAAAATGGAAATATAAACTAGAGGAGAATCCCTAGGTTTTCTAATAGTCTTATACATAATTTTTGTGAACTATAGAGGACATTCTGTCTTGAGTTTCTACCATGAATACATGCAATAATTAATATAGAAACAGGAAATTAGTCTGAATGTGCAAAGGTGATCATTTCTAGATCACCAGATATTGATTGCACCTTTTATTTCACCCTGGACTATAGGTTTATGCTTAGGAAAATTTTAATATAAACAGAAATAATGAGAAATATTTGCTAGAGAAATACTTCCATGAGAGTATTAGATTAGGGTGGTGGTAGCAATTTTCTGACTGAATACAAATTTTACATTATAATTAATACAAGGGCCTTAATATAATAATGAAAGATTCTTCCAATAGTATCTGTATTTTATTTATTTGATATACAAGCTTTGGTTCAATTGTTACATATACAACAATGCATAAAAAATCTGAAATTTTCAAGATTTGTCATTGAATCAAAGAATATCCTTCCAGTTAAATAGTACTTTGAATAATAATTTTATACCTCTTAAGAGTTTAAGAGGTTATTTCTACTTTACAAAATGACTTTTTTTTTCCTAACTTGACCTTTTTTTGGTAAAAAGATACCTTTGAAGATATTAGTAAGACATGCAGCTACCACATTGGCTTCACTAAATGAATCTGCACTATTTATGCCAGTAGAATGTGTACATATATTTTCAAATTTAATAACCGAAAACTTAATCTTAAGAGAAAAAATTAGTAGTTAATGCAAAAATTAGTTGTTTTTCAAATTTCAGAATTTCGCTCTTGATTAAGTGTACATTGCATACTTTTCATTTTACCATAATGTCAATAGAATTTTTTGTTTTGTTCTGTTTTATTAAAGTGTCCTTATATTTCAAAGTTCATACTTCGTCGTTAAAAATGGATGTTTAAATTATTTAAAAAACCATGAAATATACTTAGACAAAAGCGCAAGAACAATAGTTCTGGAAAATGTAGGCCAATGTTTCTGTGAGCTCTTGCCAGAGACTAATTTTAGTTGAAGGGATCTAACTGTTTTCAAACCATTCACTTTCCACCCTTCCCTACCAACTCTGGAGCTCTGCAGATGAAAGAGCCTCTTGGAGCCTGGAATTTGTGCCTGTTACAAGTTTAAAGAGAGTCTGAGAGTTTTTTTTAAACTTTCTTTCATCATTTCATACCAAACCAGAGTCATGCTAGGTCAGGGGTTGGTGACCTTTAACATACACACCAAAAGTGGACCGATACGAAGGCAGCATCTTGGGTACATTCCTCCTGTCTGACAAATACTTCACATCCCTCCTCTAAAGGGCCTTCTTAGCCCCAGGAGAGCTCCACACCCACCAAAGCCCTATCTCCCCTCCACCCTCCAGTTTTCACTTGTGAACCTGTAACTGATAGATAAAATGAGCAAGTTAAGGGCCTTTCTCTAATACATTTGCATTAAAAAGAGACACCTGGAGCTAGAGGAGCCCAGAGACTGCTTTCAGGCTGGAAGGAGAGCAAGAGGTGCTATTTTAGGTGCTGGCAGTTAAGGGCTGCGCTCAGTCGTCTGCCCCCTCGTGCTGTCAAGATTATAAGTAGCTGGTTACAAACAGTCTTACTTCCAATCTCCACTTTTTAAATTGATTTCTTTTATTCATAGTTTCTACAAAAAGAGTCTTGCAAATATCAAAATTCTTATGTGTCAGTCACATCTCAGGCATACTATTTTTCATTTTTAACAATTTTAATTCTTATTGAGATTTCTATTTCTAGTCACATTTTTTGGTTCTGTGACCAGTGTTTCTGCTTTGTTCCAAATTGTCACCAAAATATCTTTTTTCATTTTAAATAATACAGTGAACAACCAGACATATTTTATTGTAATGTCCACCATGCAGAAAACTTTGAATCCTGAATTGTTGTGGATAATACTTTTATGACATTATTTTTTACTTTAAAAATTTCTTTTATTAATTTTAAGCATAAACTATGTGAATTTGAAGCTATTCGTTTGCATGTTGTATTTAGCCAGATTTATAATGATTTTCTAAAAGGACTAAATTGAAATATTGATGTCTTTTTTTCATCTTTTTTTCAATTTTCCCTTGTCTGGAATTAGAATTTAAGACTTATTCAAAATTATTTACAATATGCTTTTATTTTATATTTAAGTCATTTGATTTAGTTTAAAGTTGTAGCATCCAATGTACATCTCTTGATATTGTTCAATCTTTTCCTGATTACTTGTTCAAAACAGGTAAATTTTCTTGAATTTCAATCAAAATTTCATGGAAAAAAACACCTTTCCAGTATGTTATCTTTAAAATAAATAAACAAAATCTAAATTTCCTCATTCAAGTCATGGATAAAAAGAAGCATTTGGCTTCAGTCCTTCTGCCGTGGAACACAGCCAAGCAGCCTTCCTAAGTGGTATCTCCAAACCTATAAACAAGAAAGAACATTTCTTTGAGGCTTGACCACAGACAGTCACCACAGTCTGGGAAATGAACACTGACATTCCAACACATTTGCACAGCTTAGATATCAGTGTTCCTGAAGCAGAGCTAGCTGGGCAGAGTCCAGATGGATGTCCCTGGCAGCACTGTGGTGAGACAGAAAGGTTTGTTTGGGGGGTGGTTGGTGGAGTGGCACAGTGTCAGGGGGACACATTTCTGGAGGGCAAGCATATACAGAGAATTCAGAATAGTTAGTACATCCTTGCATGCTACATTTGAAGACCTAAGCAGCATTAATTTGTAGGAATTGTGTACCATCTTGGTGTATGATGGTTATTTGGATGACCTATCAGAACAGACTGGGAGGAGGAGGGAGAGAGAGAGAGAGAGAGAGAGAACACAGGAGAGGGGAGAAGTAAGGGGAGAGAAGGGGAGAGAAGGGGAAGGGGAGAGAGAACTTGACATTCAGTCAGAAATGGACTAAATGCCTAATTCAATGACTTTCTTTTTTTCTGAGCAAAAGTGAAACAGAAACACTGTCCACTGTCACAGTTGGTTAAAGATGAGTTGGTGTTAGAACCCATGTGGTTTATGTCACAGGCCAGGAGTATTCTGAATACAGACATCATTCTCACCTTTTTTGAATCATTCCTTATAAGTGTAGCTGATTCTTTTAGAAACAATCACTATGATTTCTCAATAGTTGAAATTTATCTGCCCAAATTTGATCTTTTTAAAAAATCCCTTATTAATGAATTAATTGCTTTTAATATGATCCAATAAGTTGTATTAAAATTAATCTGAATTTTTATGGATTTTATTGTTCAGCTTTAATACTTCTATATAATATTTCATTTATTCTTATCAGACTTTTACAGTGCATATAAATAAATTTGTAAATTTAAAAAGAGAACACTTCAAACTTACTTGGACTTTGGTGTATGCTTTGAGTCATATGTAGGTTGTTATTTAAAGCTTCTCTTTTAGCTCACATTCATTGATTCATACAATCATAGTAAATGTAGTAGACAGCTGTAATTACATAGTAAATGTTAAATGAGTAAAAAACTGTAGCACCTTGTGGATATATTTAGAAATGAATAATTTTTCTATTTTCAAGAAATGATCAAAATATGAGAGCAAAAACAACAAAAACAAAACAAAACACGAAGAAGGTATCTGCTCAGTGCATAGGTAGACATCAATGATGTATCTGTAAATTCAGAGAAGGGCAGAGTGATAACTTCTGATCAGAATGGTCTAGAAAATGAATGATAGCCATAGAGGAGGTTTTGACATGATTCACTGAAGTAGGAAGAACAAAACTGTACTATATTTGTTTTTCTTCACTTCTGAAGACTGAACTCAGGGCTTCAAGCATACTAGACAAATCCTTGGTCACTGAGGCATATCCCTACCCACCTTTACTTTGCATTTTAAAAGAGTGTTGCTAAGTTGCCCAGATTGGCCTTGAATTTGTGATCCTTCTTCCTCAGTCCAATGGGTAGATGGGATTACAGGTGTCTACTACAAACTTGGTGCAAAATGGTAATTTAAGCATACTTTTGTTGCCAGCCTAAAACACACAGTATTTTAAAGTTGGTGGTTGTCTACATATTTTCTCATAAATGTCTCTTTTTTATTTTTTGTTTTCTTTTTAAAAATTGGAAGATTTGACAGTGCTTAATCTTGATTTCAGCACTACTGTGTTGACTGGCAGGAAGGAATTTCTGCCCATGCAGAAGGTTCATCCACTCTCTCGCATTGCTGAAACATGGGAAGCACGTTCTCAACCTGCAGCTATTGGAGACTCTCTGGTGCCTGTGAATTATGAATTTCAGCTTCAGTTTATATAGCACTTAGGGCAAAGTGCTTGTCAATCAGAGTCACTCTTCAACAGGTTTGGCTGTTTGTTGAGATGCAGAAATATATTCAGCAATAGCATTTCACCGACCAATGATACTTACCCAATCTCTCCACACATAGACAAGTTGTATTTTTAACAGAATGGCTATATCTTTCCAACAGTTTGTATAGTATCAGGGGACAGTTCAAGCCCAAATTAGCAAGAGCACCTCTGAATTGTGCTCCCTGTTCCCATTTACCTCTGCCTTTATAGTCATGAACTATATTTGATTTTTATTCTTGTAAATTATACCTAATATAAAACTATTCTCACCTTTTTGTGTGCCTATTTCTGTGTCATTATGCATATTTCTGTTTTTGTGTAGCTATCACTACCACTCATAGCTAAAATTCATTTTATCGTGAACAAATGTAGTTCTGTGTCCAATAAATAACAACTTCCTGTTATGGTTTGTGTCTGGATGTCCCCGCAAAACCGCAGCAGTCATGGGGGTGGGCTTCCAGAGTTTGAGACTGATGGGATTAAAGGTGTGAGTGCTACACATACCCAATTGTGAGTAGCCTGCATACAATATAAGGGAGGGAAGGAGGTTTGCTTTGCCCTCTTCTCTTGTTGCATTTGGTATCTTTCACCCCCATGAACTGTTGTCCTTCTGCCTTGTCACCCAGCTGATTACAGACTGAAATCTCTACAAGCTGTGGGTGTTTTGTTGCAGCCAGACAGAAAAGTATCTAAGATACTCTCCATTTCCCTTCCCCCAGCCTTTAAAAACCACCATTCCGCTTTTTGTTGACATGGGTTTGAATACTGTAGGTATAAACATATTTATATGATTTTCAAGACAAGCCTATTTCACTGAGCACAACTCAAGGTTCATTCCTACTGTAGCATGTGCCAGGACTTCGTTCCTTTTTAATGAGTAATAGTCTACTGCATATACACGTTATATTATGATTATCCAGTCATCACTATGTGAACACCAGAATCATTTCTACCCTTGTTTGGAGACAAGTCTCATGACGTAGTTCAGGTTGGTGTTGAATCTACCTTTTGATTATTAAGAATAGTGTGACCATGAATCTGTTATACAAATATATGTTTAAGTTCTTGCTTTACATTCTTGAACTATATATTTTAAAGTATAATTTATGGGTCATGTAATTGCATGTCTTATTTTTTGAGGAACTATCATAAGATTTTTTTCATAGTGGCTACACTGTTTCCTATTTCTATCAGCAAAGCATAAAGATTCCAGTTTTCTCTCTAGAGTCATGTTATTGCTTCTCTCAGCAGAACTGAGTTGAAGTCTACTTTAAGATATGGTGTGACCAAGAAGGAATATTACAATTGGTGTTACCATGAAACTCAATGATTATTTTACAGGACTAGGAAAATATCTGTGTCATATATGCTTTAGTGAGCATGTGGAAAGCCCTAATCCTCTTCTTCCAAGAAAAAGAAGTTTGATCCCTTCTAGCTAGAGAGATTTAATAGGTGTTAAAATGATTGAGACTTGAGCTTGAAGAATTACAGAATTTTAATACCTCACATAAAACATCCAACGCAAGCATCCTTAAAAATTCTATGCAACACAAGAGGATGAAATTGGGAATAAAGAACCATTAAAATGGATCATTTCTGTGGCATTAAAAGGGATGTTGCAGAACTATTTCCATGGCTGCATTTTCCAATTTGTATAACAAATATATCAATGTGAATGGTGCTTGACAAATCTTTTAGTTCTCATTTCACTTACATATGTACTCTAGCAACTTGGGCAATCTAAAAGTGATGAAAGCTGGAGACAAAAATGTTTGGGACTGATAATCTAACTCCAGAGACTGAAGACAAGAAAGTTGTTCGTGAAGCTTGAATACTAAGTGCCTACACGATAGCCCTACTATCTTGGTTCTATTCTAATAATAGAATAATAATAATAATAGAATATTATTCTATTATTCTAATAATAGAATATTCTAATAATAGAATAATAGAATAATAAAGAAGTTTGGAAATACAATTTAGGGGGAACGTAAGACAGAAAAGTTCTAATTTCCATTAAGATAGAGAGGAACCTGTTTTACTTCTTTAGCTTCAAGACAAAGGGCCTAAAATGTCAGGGTGCAATGTATAGGTACGTTGCCAACTGGACCTCTATCGTCATTTTGCCGAGATTTTTTGCCGTAGCGCAGAAAGAGAGAATGTACTGATACTAAAAGCTCTGCCCCTTGAAGTGGGGTGTGTAGACTCACCAAGAGCTGGTGTTCCATTCACTGGATCCACACCACAAACATCAGGCCCTGGGGTAATGAATGTCTGTGCTCTGTGCTCTAGGAAGAAAAAGTATAGTAGTAACCTTTAAGAACCTTCTGCTCTGTCATTTTAAGGAGTATTGTTATATCACCCAAAGCTCATCTTTCCTTTAAAATTATTATATATTATATATTATCTCTGATTTGATATGACTCAATGAGTTATAACTCTCATGTTTACATTTCTTTATTCCAGTTAAATCATTACGTATTCTAATCAGTGTATGTTTGGGTATATAACTTTTAATAGAAGTTAATTTTCCTGTAACTTGATTGATTTACTCACTGTTACAGTACCTTACCACTTCCAATAGTCTTCTGTACATTTTCTAGAAGGAGAAATTCATCTAGTTTACTTGTAAGATAAAGTACCCTTGCTCATAGGAGACAATTAATTCGTGAAACCTCGAAATACCTGTTATTTAATCAGAGAAATTAAACTTCGGAACAAAACGCATTCTTCTCTTCAATCAGCAGGTCCCTTTAGTGTTGCCAAGCCACACATGTGCCATGCTTCAAAAGCAGATTAGAACTGACACCAATTAGTCACATGTCTGAATTTCTGATGGAAAAAAAAATGAGCTCTTGTGCCCAAGAAGTTCAAAAATTCATCTCTTTTTTGCCTAAGGTTTTCTTTCCTCAATATTCTTTCTCAGTTTAATATTAGATTGTTGACTTAACAATGATGTATTTCAAGCTAACGGCAGAAATGAATTTTGCATTAATAAATTGTTTGGAGATGGATTCAAAGAGTGTTTCATTATATAAGAAGGGAAGCTATAAAACATGTTTGGTGGTCTTTCCATCATTACTACCTGTGGCCCATTTGTGGAGATGACATCTATCAGTATGACAGGGAATATTAAGCAAGTGATAGACAGTTATTAGCTGAAGTCCTGATATATTTACACCATGGGAAAATGCACTTGGTATTTTCTTTCTGGCAACTGGTCTGCTGTTCATAATTTGATGGAAAATTGATTAATCACACATTTAACTCAATGCAAGATCTTCTGCACTGTAATAAATTATGGCCATTAATCAATAAGTACAAAGTAATTCCGGGAGTCTGGAGACATGCTGGTTTCTAATAGAAAAACTAGCACTTAGGCCTTCCTGCCAGTGACCACTTCATCTGAGGTATTTTGCACCTGCCTCAATCCAATTAGATGACATAATTAATGAACCTCGATGTTCTTGATAATTTGTTATACAAAAGAAAGAATGTTTTGGCACATCCATTAAAACCTGATGCAAAATACTTTTCAGAGAACAAAAAAAAAATAAAAAACAAGACAACTGATGGAGCAAAGCAACAGAAAGGCTTCTGCTGGGCATCTGGGAGTTCAAGCTAACGCAGGAAGCCACATTCTTACTCCATGTTGGATGAAGACTCAGTTGCATTTGCTAAAAGAATCCAACAGGATCTTTTTTTTTTCCCATTACAAAAAGTGAATTCAGGCTGTGTGCAAAGTTTCATGCCATCTTGTTTCTTTTATGACAAATTAAATGGTATGATTAGAATAAGTATTCAGGAAGTATTGTTTCAGGCGCAATCTCATAAATGTCTCCTTGCTTAAGTATCAGTTACAGTTTTACATATCACAGTCATTTTGCACCTGTTTTATGCAGCTAACAATAGGCTCTCAATAGTTTTTAGTCAGAGAAAGCCTGGGAAGATAAAAAGAAAACCAGTTTGCAGCTAATTCTGTCACTAGGAAACGCCAGGAGTAGATTGTGTTTAGAGACTTTGAAAAACAATTAGCTATGGATTATAGGACTAAAAGGCCTTTCCTAACTGTACCTGGAAAATACTTTGACCATTTAATGCCTTCTAAGCTGTCACTGAGGTTGAACTTCAGTCCCAGTGATTAATGAAAAGCTGCAGGGCACAGCTAGAAGCTAAAGTCTCAATTATGAAAAAGCAGTAACTAGTTTAATGTGCTGATGCTTTTATACTTAAAGTGACAGCTATGAAAAATGGCAATATTTCCAATCATGCTTTAATAATTTATCATTCATTTATTGGCATGTCCAATGTGCTTTATTCCCACTGTTCTCTTAGTCTTTCTTTGCTCCTGGACTTATAACTCTGAAGAACACAGTACGGTCTGGTTCCGTAAAAAGCAGCTCTTCCTGATTGCAAGCTGGGCCCAATAAGTATAAACTGTAGGAATGTATGGATGTATGCATGATCTATCTGTCTGTCTGTCTATCTATCTATCTATCATCTATCAGTCATCCATCATCACGTATCTAGCTCATTTCTAATTAGGGCCTATTATGGGAGAGCTTTTTTTAAAGCAGAGTGCAGATCAGGAATACCCCCAACCACTTCCAGGTCAAAAACTGCCATCTGAATTCCTGACAGATAACCTTGAATTATAAACCTTTGATTGCAAGAGAAACTAGACAGGTTTGGGTAGAAGAGTTGTAAGTGTACCTTTGTTAAGAAAGAAATCAAATCAGTTGGGTAGTAAACAAGGGAAGAGGAAAGACACAGTTTCCAAGGTGTTACTGTCTGGTGGGTGGGTTCTTCCATCAACCCAGAAAAGAATTACAAGTCGTGGAGTTAGGAGAGGGCTGATTCCCTGAGCCCCATCTTTTCACCAACCTGAGGCATCCTCTCTGCAGTCCTGTGTTGAGTGCCAAAAGATGTCCCCGTCCCACTGGTAGGCTCAACTCTTGACCCAGAACGAATTACAAGATAGAATCAAAAGGGGTCTGAGCAAAGATATTTTATTACAGAGGGAAAGCAGAAAGCAGCAGTTATTGTAAAGTAAAAGCAAATATTTCCCAGGCAAATGAACTCAGGAGAGGACTCAAATGTGTTGCCAAAAGGACACTTGATGTGGAGGTTTTTATGCATAACACTGGCTACATTTCTGGCAAGATGAGACCAACCTATGGAGTTATAAGTTGCAAAGTTTAATTTAGAACTGGGCCAATATGAATTCGGGGTATGTAGTAGGCATACTCCTACAAACATAATTAATTATAACTTTAAAAAGGACAGAAGCAAGTTTTAGAGAGGCATGAATAGCTTATTTTGGGGACAAGAAAATTCTACCACTCCGATGAGATATCGCTGAGTCTCCAGGGCCCTGGCCTTGGCCACTGGCCTTCACGGAATCTTTCTGGATCCCTGTTTGGCTTGACCTGCGCCCCGCTGCCTGTGCTGTCTGCTGACCAGTGTTCGTCAGAATGCTTCCCATATTCCCCTCTCCTAGGCCAGTGTCACTCTGAGAAATGTCACACGTCCCCTCCCCACAGGGACTTGCAACATTTTTAACACACAGTGTTTTACTAAAACTGATTATTGTTTAGATTATTTTGGGGAGCCTCATGTTAGTTTAGGAAAACGATACCCAAACCTTGGAAAAGGAGATCTCAGCCCAAGGAGGCCAGCGTGAGGGCTTGTGGTTCATTTTCTCCAGGTCTCTTATTGTCTCCCTGGCTCAGAAGATGGAGGTATGGTACCAAGGTATTTGGTAAAATTATGCAGGCTTAATTTTACCTTTTTAATTTTAGCAGTGAATTGTTTGGTTAAAACTGGTTGTCGTTCCATTCATACGACTTTTTTGGACTATGTTAGACATTATTTGCCACAGTCAATGCAGCACATGGCCTGCATTTCATGCAAGGGTAAGAAAACAAATGAGGGCTAGAGACTTAGCTTAGTGACATAAGTGCCTGCTGTGGCAAAGAGTGATGTCCTGAGTTTGATCCCCAGTACGGGGGGGGGGGGGGACAAAAGAAAACAAAACAAAGCAAAAAACCCCAACTGAAGAAAGTGAATCCACAAAATTGGGAAGCAATTTAACTTCATTTAAATTTGTCTAATATGCCCAAACACAACTGTATCAAATTAGTGAGACTTATAGGATCTTCTGAACCAAATACATAAGTATTTCAAATTGCAATTATACCACAATATCACAAAGGTGTTTTAGAAGTTCTGCCTGTTTTGAGTAGTAAAGTATTTTCCACTTTCTTCAAAAAGAATAGAAAGCACAAGTGAATATGTTCAGTATTTCTTAAACTACAATTATCTAGGATTTTGCTGAATTTGGGTTTTAAAAAACAGTATACATTATTATTACTCATAACAAGTTTATAAATAGTACATATAATACTTAAAGTTTTCTATACATTTATTTGTTAAGTAGATGCTTTTCTTTCCTTTTTTAAGCACTTAAACATTGTAAGAGTATATGTAACTTCTCAATAAAATAAATTGTAGGAATTATTTTGGAAGATCATTGGAAGAAACTATCATTTAAAAATGACTTTTTATGATATCTTTCTTACAATCTGACAGCATTTTGTTTTCTTTAATTAAAGTCATTTCATTTGTTTCTTTAATTACTAGTGATAGTTTTCATGTCTCCAGTATACAAATTTATAATTAAAGATATCTACATGTGAAATCGTAAAACTTAAGTTTGAACAGGTAATACTTTTGCTAGTAAAACATTCAAGGATCTATTTTAACCTAACATACTTTTCCTGTTTCTTTTTCACTTAAGAATATCAATTTGTAATACTGGTATTTTTTGTCAGATGACATAAATTTTGGGTTTTGATGAAATATTAGGATATCGTGTGACTCTAGGGATAGTAGTAGCATACCCTTATTTCTTTGGTAAATTTGGTTTTATAAATAAAATGGAGAAGTGATAGTCTTTTTACTGAACTGAGATTACCCAAATTATGAAAGTAAAATTCAGAACAGTTAAAGTCCAATAAATAACATTTTCCTTAGATAAAAGACCCAAATCAATTTTTTTTATTTTGAAGTCACAGGTATTAAATTCATTCTATAATAATATAATAATATGGCAATACTGGGTAAATTATGTGAAAAAATGATGTTCTGTTGTATCTACTATATTTAGCCAAATTAAGAGGTAGATACCATTAGCTAACTTTCTTCCTGATTTTTTCTTCTTTGTGGAAAGTTAGTCATGAGAGCATGAGGCTGTGTTTTTTTTCCATTGATTTCTTTCTGTGTTCCTTGTAAATAATGTTTGGAAGACTATTCTTGTATTATATTTTGTTAGTATCTTAACATTATCTCAATTCAGTTTTTTGTATCTAGGTACACCTCTGTTAATTTTCTTCTCATCCTACTTAACTTGTCAAATAATTTTCTTTTCAAAACACTTCAAATAACTTCCCAGAATTATTCCTACATGTGAAGCTGGTCACTTTCTATGGTTATCATCTCATTGTGGTTTATTCCTTGAGAATAAGTTAGTGTGATCTTTATAAATCATATTTCCCTACCCTTTTACTTCAGAACTCTGAATCTTCTAGCACATATTGCAATGCTATCGTTGTGTTCACCTCTGTAAACACTGATAGTCATACATGTAGGTGCACATACACACCACACACATTCCTAAAATACACACACACACACACATACACACACCACAACTTTTAGATGTGAATGGGCTTTAAGTTCTTAAACTGTCAAACTTTTTTATTCTTTAGTGTACTCCCGTATAGAATTTAAAAAATAAATATATTATGATTCTCTAAATAATGTAGAGAAAAAGAGTGGTTTAAACTCAGGAGCTTGGAGCATAGTGAAAAGACCAATATTCCCTGGGTTGACAGAAAACAACTCTAGGATTTACCAGTTATTTGAAACAGCTCTAGGATAATGTGATCCCATCACAGAATTTGTGTGGATGGGGGGGGAATGTGGAATCTTCAATTAAACTGCTCCATCTAGGGGTAGATGCCCCAAAGTTATGAGGCATGTTGCCCAGATGCCTTTCCACTAGGTCAGACAAGGTTAGGATGTGGGAGCCCTGCCAGAAGCTTGCTCAATTAGGTCCAGCTGGAGGATTTGATCATTTGCATCTGTCTTGGATAGTCACTCCTCCACCTCCTTGTTTTAATAGATAGTTCCTTGTATAGCGGATAATTTTCCTTTGGGAACCATTTGAGCAATCATCACAGTCTTCAATTTTGGAAAATTTTCACCTAATAGTCTCATAGCAAATTAAGCAGTCTACATATATAAACTTACCATTTTTCACAATTAATATAATAAATGATGACAGTAATGATCATGACTGTTACCATTTTCAATATATTTATATACATTAATTTATTAAATGGAATATTATTTTATTAACATTTCACAACTGTATGAGCTGTTGTTATTCTCATTATATATATAGGAAATTAATAAACAAGAAGTTCAAATATCTTGTCTAAATTATAGAACTGATATGAAACACAGATGGGGTTAGCACATAGGAAGCCTTACTCTGCGTTTTACACAGTCTAACCAATGTTTCATAACATAGGTGACACATGGAAGAGATGAAATGATGATTAATCAGAAGCCAATGAAACCTTTAAGCAAAACTATTTTCTATCATAGTTTTTCTTCCCATGCATAACCATTTTGGCAATGATTCTTCATTTTCTTAATCACTTATAATAAGCAGAGAGAATTTCATAATCTTTTCTCCCCATAATCTTTGCTCAAGATTTTCACGTTTCTTGCTACCTGGTGACAATCATGTTTTCTATTTCCGTTCCATCCCCTGGACTTCCTTCCTTTATCCTGTTTCTACCTCAAATTATGTGATCTTAATATTTTTTACCATGAATTTATCATATTTCAGAAAGTGCTCTAGCCTGTAGCGTAACAAATTTAAAATTTTAAATATAGCATGTCAGGTTGGTAGAAATTAGCTACATTCTTTAAAAATGCAGTATTTTTAAAACTTCTACCACAAATATTCATTGGAAGAGAAAAAAGATCTTGGAAAATTAAGGCTTTCCAACCTAGGAGGTTATATTTTTGCATGACTTTAAATACTAATTTTATTACTGATACATAATGAATTAGACAATTAATATAACAACAGTAGTTGAACTTGGAGCTGACTAAATTCTTTTGGTATATAAACCATCAAAACAAATTGCTGGGCAGCTCAGAACTGTCAACAGTATACCAAAAAGGCAAGGCTGAGCAGGGACCAGCTACAGTAAAGTAGTTGTTTGTTCCTGTACTGGAGCAAAATAGCTTTCAAAAATTTTTTTTGACTGCTATTATGTGATAGCCAATAGTGATTCATATTACATTTCTTAATAAACATGACATTTTTAGAAATCAATGAATGATTGGCGTTAGGATCTTAATAGTATAATAATTAGAGAATCAGCACTAGCTTGCAAGTATTAATTTTTACACTGTCAGAAACTTTGAGGACCAGTTATTCAATATAAATAATTCACTGTTACATAATAAATAATATAAAACTATAAATAAACTGTGTGAAATTTAAGTGTCAATTTGATTGAGTTAAGGGATACCCATGGACCTGGCAAAACTTTGTTCCTGACTATGTCTGCGAGGATTTCCAGAAAACATGAGCATTTGAACACATGTAGGCAACATACCATTTGCTAAGAACCCACATAGAAAAAGATGACATAGGAAGGATGACTTCTTTTTTCTTTACTCTTGATGTGGAAAATCCATTTTCTTCCCTTTTGGGACTGTTGAACTCTTGGCTTTTGAGCTTTTGGAGTCCGTGCTTTATTGTACCCTCTGTCCTAGACTGCTTGTCTAGCTAGAACAGAATACTTGACACTGAATAATTTATAAAGAAAAAAACCTATTTTCTCACAATTCTGGAACCTGGAAAATCCAGAACCTGGAAGTTCTGGCATCTGGCTGGTGAGGGTCTTCTTGCTCCTTTTCCAGTGAAATGGAGAAGGGCAAAAAGGATGAGGTAAGGAACTCACACTTTCTAGCCCTTTTTAAAACAAAAGCACTGATCTGTTCATGAGGTGGAGCCCTAATGACCTCAACGGATCTGCTTAGGCTCTCCCTCCCGACTCTGATGCTGTGGGGAGAGGCTTTGCAACCAATACAATTTTAAAGGACAAAGTAACCAACTGTCAATCTCGAGACCCTCAGACTTGGACTAAATTCTTCCTTCAGCTCTCCTTGTTCTCCTACTGACATATGGCATATCATGGCTGTCATAGTTGTACAAGTTAATTTGTGTAATACATCATGTTTTAAATATTTCCAGTTTACTGCTTCTGTTTCTATGGAGAACCCTTACTAATACTGTAACAAATATGAAAATTCATCATTTCCTAATAACTCAGTAATTCTACTGTTGCCCATGTTCTCTAAGTCATTCATGTCTGCTACACCTGCAGGTAGAAGCACTATAAAGTGTTGTGCCTGGGTATATCTCTTCTTAACCATATGTCTGGTGACACAGTAGTGACAGCTTGAAACTGGCTGAGGCAGGAATATTCACTACAAAAATTAGTGAACTTTACAAATTAGGGTGCCCTCCAGCTTTCCTGCTCACCATAACCTAGAACTGACTTAACAGTGTTGACCAGGAGCACACCACTAGTTTTAATAGAAAACAAATTCATTTAATGAGCTTTTATCTCAGCATGACATTGATGTTTTCAGTGTTTATGATAAACATTACCAAGAAGTTAGTTGGGCTCCACTTTAAGTGATAGTTTTCTTTTAAAAATCAGAAATTGTAGTTAAAATGAATAGATAATGCTTACTATCAGTTAACAAGTGGCCAATATTACTGAGCTCTGTGCATTGGCTGCAGTGAGGAGTCATTAGATATGATTCTATGAAAGATTCCATTTGAACTGTATTATATTGTTTAGGCTATTGTCTGTTACATCACACACACGAAAGTCATTTTAGAAGCCCAAATAGGCCTGGAAAAACTTCTCTTCCACTAAAAATCCTGGAAGAATTTTTTTTTGCTTAGCTCTTGAACAGTTTTATAACACAGATGTGTTGAATTTTGCAGTTGATAATGTCTTTATCTTTGACTGTTAAAGTCAGGAACAAAACACTCCACCCCCTTTAACAATTACTTGGGAAGTTCTGATACACATTTTTGTGTAGCACTTTTCACACTACCTTTATTTTACTATTTTGTCTTTATTTTCTGCTTAATATATTTTAGCTTCTATGTAGGAAAACTATGGAATTAACTGACCAATATATTTTATCTGGGAATTTCCTCTTCCCCATAGCCTCCTGGATCTATTTAACCTGACTTAACCTGCTTCTCAGCCACAAGTGATTGGATCTTCACGTACACTGAGCCAAATATGTCCTTTCTTGAGTCTAGAATTGGGGAAATGGGCAAGTCAATCTCTTTTTAGGGACTTTTAATAAACTGAAAACTTGGATATTTTAATGACCTCATATCTTAAGGAACAAGAACAAAGTGTGACAGTCGGTAGTGAAAAAGTAGTATGGAGCAGACGCTGCACAGAAGCACATTTAGGAAGTACTTAGTGAGTGTGCTGAGTGTGACTCTGTGTTCAGTTGGTCTTCAGACAGAGGTGCACTCATGTCACTTGATTTCGTGAACTGTCCTCAGATTCTTATTCTACATTCTCTTTTAGATGGTTTCTTCAAATGGCTTTCTGTTACTTGCAAATAAAAAATTCCTTGCTACCACATCAAATTTTTTACTTTATTTTATGTATCTTTGTTAAATAACTCTGCCTACTGGTAATGAGGCAGATGTACATATTTATTTAAATACCTGTAATTTGTGCTATATTTTTCTGATGTTTTATATTCATACAGTTTTTTTTAAATGAAATTTAGAAAATGTTTTATGAAGATGCATGCAGATTCTCCCCTATTAAGTATGTGGAAAAATTCCATATTTTCACAATTACAAAGGAGAGGAAAATGGTTGCAATTTGGTTCTGTAGTTTAAAACTTTGTTGCCTTTCCTTTATTCTCTCTTCTCATGATTACTTTCTCATCTGTTTTTTTCTTTTTTTATTCTTCCATCTTCATTGATTTTCTTTCCTTTTGAATATCATAATTAACAATTAGATATGAACTCTTGCCATACACACCTCACTTCTCTCTACATCTGGTTTTTCAGTCTAGGTACTAAGGTGGTATTAGTTTCTATTGTTGCTATAACAAATTCCTGCTGGCTTAGCATATTAAAATAACACCAAAATTTATGATTTTTAATGTTCTGCAGATCAGAAATCTGTTACCAATCCTACCAGAATAAAATCAAGATGTTGGCAAGCTGTGTTCTTCCCTAAAGAATCCAGAAAAGATTCTGGTATCTGTTCAGTCCAGTTGATGGAAAAATTTAGTTGCTTGTGTAGCTGGGGCTGAGCCCTCTGCTTCCTTGAAGATGGCCAGCTGAGGACACTCCCAGCCCCTGCAGGTGGTCTAGCCTCCTCCATTTTCAAAGTGAGCATAGTAAGTGCAATCTTGGCTTCTCATCTCTCTTACTCATCCTCCTACCTTACTCTTTTATCTTAAGCACTCCTGAAATCTCCCCATATGAAGATCTTTAACTTTCATTGCATTTACAAAACCTCTTTTTCCAGGTCAAGTGATATTCTCAGGTTGCAGCTTCATTCTGATAACTCTGGGGCCTATTATTCTGCCATGCTTGTCACTGGACCTCAACTTTGCCACTTGGCTGTGCCAAAATGTGGATTTTTCTGTTTCAAGCATATATATAGTAAGAGTGATATTCTGTTCACTGTCTACTGCCAACATGATGAATTATTTTGCCTATGAGCTGACTTTTATCTTGCCCTCCTTCTGAGCTTCAAATAGTGGTACTTAACTCCACTCACTTGCCCAGTGTAGAGATTATTCTTGACTCAACCTTACCAGTGTTTTTGAATTTGAAATTAGTTGGGTCTTTTTCATTCTTCACCTACTATTTTCTTGAGAACTGATCCTTCCTCTTCATGCTCATCACCTCTCCTCTGAAATCTTGAAACATTTATATTATCTCAGTTTCATGTTAATTTCTTCCCCATTGTTTTCCAATATTTGCCTATCACTTTTGTTTAATATAACACGGATTGCCTCTGTCCTTTTTTCAGCTTGACAAATCCTTAGAAACAATGAGAGTTGTGTATCATTTGACTTCAATCTATTTTTTAATCTTTAGCTTCCTTGTTCTCTTTTTTCATGCCCTTAATCAATTCATACCTAATTACCTAATTTGTCTATGTGCACCCAGGTTTTTTCCCTTACAGTGATTTTCTTCTGAGACCCTGGCCTTTGCTTGTTGACAGAGGTCCTCGTTATCTACAAGCTATCATTGTACTTTACAGGTAGCTCATTATTATGACAGCAAATATTTTCATTTTTCACATTTGACTCTCCCTTTGGATTTTAACCTTTTAGCATCAATCATCACGTCTTTCTCATCTTTGTATGTCAAAGGGCCTCATATGTGCCTTCCGCATCCTGAAAACACTGAATAGACCTGAAGAAAAAAAAATCAAGATATAAGCAAAATTCCTGGAATACATAGTTCCAAACCAAAATTTTAGATATTCACTGAATGGTGGCCTGAAATAAGGTAACAAACCCAAATTTTAGTTCTTCCTAACTCTAGAACCTTAACAATTGTCAAGATAAATTCTGTTCTTGACAAAGTGAATCCACCAAATGAAGCCAGGACTCCTGAAGATTTTTAATTTACTGAATAAACAAGCTACCACCAGTAAAGGGTTTACATAGTCACAGGAAGCCCATTTGGTAAGCTTGTTTTCAAGATAATTTTAAATGCTTTTTCATTATATCAGTTATAATTAAACTACTCCATATATGTAATTATACAGCATAGTAATCAAGACAGTATATTATATAACTGTGTAAAACAATTCATAAAGATTTGTACTTCTTCAGGGCTCTGTTAGTTCTTAATCTGTTTCTGACCACCCACTGAGCTGGCCTGGAAGAAACTGCGTTTTGATCTCTTTTATGAAATGACCTTTGGGGGCAAAAATAGATGAGAGTAAACTTTAAAAGATTTGTTATGAATTTTCTGTTTGGCATCATGTTTCTTTCTAAAATGTCAGAATAAAATACTTAACTAAAAAGGGTAACTTTAATATCCGAGACAAATATGACTAAGTATATCTTACTGTCTATTACTGCTTCATGCTAATCAACAAATTTACATCAAAGCCCCAACATCTTCCTTGTTCAAGGCTGGGGGCAAATAAGGAAGAGGAAACTTCCATGCACATGGTCCAGGAGTTGGGCTTTTATTATTTAGACCTTCCATTCCCCTACAATTCTCAGTATTTGCAGTCCACAACCAGTCAGTGCGCCCATCTGTCGTTAGAAGCAACATATGTACGCAGAAGGGAGGAACAGCCTGCTCTGATGATGCCAACCTGCTCTGTCCTGCTTTAATCAGAAAAGACTTATTTAAAGCCTGGCTAAAGATGGCAGGTAAAGTAGCTTGTGACTACCAAATGCCATGAGTTCTGAGACAGTTAAAATTTATTTTTTATTATGATTAAACATGAGAGGAGTGGCTGGGATAAAACATTGTTAAATTTCTCTTGAAAAAGTGACGAAAGTAGCGTTGATTCCTTCTTTCAAAATTAAAATTTCTAGATTAGTTTACTCTCTGTCACTTACTCATTCACCGAACATTAATGCGTATGTGAGAGACACTAGTTGGTACAAGCAGATCAAGCGTCTGAAACTCTCCTCACTGACTGCCTGACTTATGGTAATAGTGTATTCTCACCGTTACAATTCAAAATTCCATACTTAACACGCATGACTACTAAGTTTCCTGCAGAGCCTTTTTTTAAAATCTTTGAATTATCTTAAAACTACTTCTATTTTAGTGACTTTTACCAAAATTGTCGCCCGTTTTTGTTACGGAGGAACCTATAAGATACACACCCTTGATGCTGGTAGTAACATTTCAGGAGAAGTGACTGTCCTAATGGTTTTGCACAAAGGACCAGGTAGAAACCCAGCCATACTAGTGACTCCCTGTGAAACGGAAGAATCCAAGCAGATCACGTTGGAATGTCCACACTGGCGTGAAGAAAGGTTTACTGGGCAGGAAGTGACTGAAATGACTGGAAGTAACTGAAATGAGTTAAATATCTCAACAAGGAAATCAGAAGGAAAATGAGGTCATAGGATAAGGTAACCATTCAGAATATAAGGTAGAAATGGAAAGAGGAGTTCTAAAGTAGAATGTTGATTTATGGAAGTAAGAAGGATTCAATACCTGCTTCAAGAAAAGATGACAGCAACTGCAAAGGTAGTCACGTGCTCATGTACACCTCAAGCTGTCTCTCTGCCTCTGCTTTTCTGTCTCTCTTTCTTTCTTTTTTTCTCTTTCTTTCTCCTTATGGCTTGCCCTGGCCCTTGCCTTCTCTCTCTCTCCCTCTCTCTCTCTCTCTCTCTCTCTCTTTCTCTCTCTCTCCCTCTCTTTCTCCACACCAGTGGGAAAGTTTATATGACTGAAGGAGTAATCATTTTATTAGACTGGTGAAGTGAGCAAGAATGAAACCTTTAGCACAGAAAAAGCAAATTTGGGCAAAATATATTTAGAATTTATTCCAGGCTTTTACTTCAAATAAATAAATGACACTTTACTAGCTTTTGAAAGATAATAATTATACTAAATAAATAAGTATAGTAATATTCTAATAAATATTCTACAGTTTTGAAATATCTAAAAATTCAAATATGTAACATTTAAAGTTCTGAATAAAAGAAATACTTATTATTTTAGCTGCTAATTTAATGAAATGGCATAAATGTTATCTTAAATAATTCATTTTAAGAGTATCATTTATTATGTATTATCTATTAAATGCCATGAATTTTTACAGTAATCTACAATATTTACTGTGGCTTTATATACAAGTATACACATATAATATATAATACATGTATATTTGTTTATTTGAATAGCTTGTAGCACTTAACAAAAGATAAAAATTATCTGTACTATAATTTTCAGTGTTTTTTTTTTTTTTTTGTACCAGGGAGCAAACTCATGACCTCGTGCACCAAATCCCCAGCTACAATGTTCAATGTTAGTAAGCGTATAAAGATTGAAGTTTGCAGTTACTTCCACCATTTTTATCTTTGTAAATCTGCTTTTAAAATGACTTTTTCCACTAAAATTTCAACTTTTCATTTTTAACTACTGGAGAACGTGAACACTTTGTGACAAATTTACTGGTTATGATATTTTCTTTTCTGTGTACTCTTTTCAATTCTATTTTTTTTAACTGAAGTGTTTATATAGTTTTCACCATTCTGCAAAAGCCTTTGTATGTTAGTCAATTCCATCTCTCTTGTGTGTTTCAAACGTTTCCCTTAGGTTTATTATACAAAGAACAATTTAAAAATCTTTGTTTTTCAAGAAATGAAATAAGGCCAACAGCAAGACAATAAGAAAATCTGTACTGTTTTCCTTAAGTTCAATTGGAAGAGATGTTAAGGCAGGTATCTCTGCATTGTCTTCTGAAATAGACTTCTCTAGCAATTTGGGTTAATCATTTCCAAGATGCATTACCCACTTGAGGATGTCTGAAGTGCAGTATTATCTTAATTACTTATGCCATAATTAAATAATAAGCTTTAAAATATTGGATATTTTAGAATAATTACTGAAACAAGAGGTACAATCAAAATGACTGGGATTTAACCTTTGAAAGACTTAAGTTTTCACATGTTATTGTGACTTGCCTGAATGTTGGATGTCAAAAGAAAACCTTGATCCACTGAAATCTACCTAGAATCAGCTGCTGGTCATCCTTGACTCGATCCATCTGTCACACATATCAATCATATTATTGAGATCTGTGTGGCTGCTGTATAAGACTTTGTTGTACTTCTTTCAATGAACTGAGTCTTTCTATCCTGCTTCTATTTGCTGACAGTGGAAAATGTCTGCAGTTCATTCATATAATGAATGGGGTGGGAAATTAATTCTATAGGGACTGACATTGTTTGGTTTGCTATGAGACATACTCGACATTTACGATTTTTTTCCCTTTTGTGCTATTGCAGTACGGTGTTAAAAGATTGTGCCATAAATCCGGAAGCATGTTTTGCAAAGTTCATATCTGCATTTTCTACCTTTAATATTAATAGGAGTGCATCTTTAAAGTGAGTAAATTGAGAAAGTGGCTGAAACTATAGTTTATAAAAGAAGATTAGTGGGTTTAATATGCACTGGAGAGTAAAAGAAAAATCTTATTACTGTATGGAGAAATTACCTCATAAAGAAGCTAATACAGCAGGCTAGGGAGTAATTTTTAACAAGGTTTTTATGATGCACAAGTGTAGGCAAGTTAATGAACTTATCTTTCTAGTTATTTTCAGATTGTAACGATGCTTTTCTTTTCTAGTTCTTGCGCTTTAAAAAGTAAAATACATTTAATCACCTACAATAAAACTAATTCATTACTTTAATAAATCAAGTACAATCGTATACTGTACACTTAAATGCTGCTGCAATAATGCTGGAAACCAGATCAGGTGCTCACATTTAGCACGGGTTAGAGTGAAAGGTAACCATGGAACTTATTTATTATTTAAATGAAACTGTCTCATTTTGACAGTCCACAGTCACTCTGGGAAAATTTGACTCCCTTTCCAGTTACTTGATGCCAGAAGTGGATATGAAAGAATGAAAAAATCTTTTTAAAACAATCATACATATTTTTTCAGCATGACCATGTAGTCCTTGAAACTTGCACAAAAATTCTAAAGACTTATATAGTCTACAGAAAAATTACATGTTCAAATCTGGTAAACTCAGAAGGCTCATGGGCCAGCAATTTCCTTGGACCAGGTAGAGTACATCAGCATTCTTCATGCACAGATAAGGGCAAATGACTAAATTCTCATAATGATCATTGTGACGCTTTTTATACTAACATGTAATGAATTTGCTAAAATAATGTAAAGGCAAATGCATAAAGAAATGATGTGAAAAATTAAACTGATATTATCTAATTTAAATAAAATGTATTATAACAAGTTCACTTCTTTTTACCCCGAATTACAATATGTACACACATTCAAGACTAGTTTTACTTTCTTGTGTACTCAACATTGGCATGCCAAGGAAACTAATTTGAGTTCGAATAGGTAGTATAAAATTCTGTACATGTGCCACCTTAGCACCAGTACTAGAGTTAGATAAATTTGTGAGGTAGGTGCCCTATTCTGCTTTTACCAATCTGATGACATACACTTTTCAGAGGTATTTTAGGGCTTTTGACCTGTAATCAAACCCTGGAGCCAGGGGACGCTATTGTAATATCCGTACTATCTCTCAGCTGAATACTTCTTATCTCATGTTATTCTCCTGCTGTTCCTAAGTCAATACTGTTAAATCAAGTAAAATTTAAGTAATTCATACCCAAGTGCTAAGAAACTGATAAATTAACTTTTATCGACAAGTACATATCTATTTCTTTGGGCACAATTTGTTTTCGGTTTTTTTCATTTTTTTAGTTAAGATTATTGATACATTTTAGAAATGCGTAAAGACCATATTCATCACGGGGTATTTCTATTTGTACATAATATAACTATTCGTTTTTCACCTTTACCTTCCCTTCCTTCAACCTCTCTTCCCTTTCTTATTCACAAAACCTTCGTTTCCATTTTTTCTTCTTTTCTCATTGCTTTCCTTTTCCCTTCTTCCCTTTTCCCCTCCTCCCTTCTTAGTTCCCCTTCTCATTGCATATTTTCTTACTATTTCACAATATCTATTATGCATTTTGGTTCTTATTTATACTTTCAGTTTCTCATGCAAGAGAAACAATGAGGTATTTGCATATGTGTGTCTAATTTATTTCACTGAAGAATATTGTCTCAAGGTGCATTCATTTACCTAGAAATGTCTCAGGTTTATCCCTCTTTTTGACTGAATAGTACTCCATTATACAAAAATGCCACATCTTCTTTATCCAGTCATTAGTTGATGGGCATTTGAGCTGTTTCCAAGATTATGCTATTATAAACTGTGCTGCTATAACCATGGGTGTACATATATCACTGTGGTGTGATGCTTTTAATTTCTTCAGGAAGATACCAAGAGGGAAAATGGCTGGATCAAATGGAAATTCTAGTTTTAGTTTTTTTGAGGACTCTCCACACTTTTTCACAGTGATTGTAGGGGCTACCATACCATAAACTATGGAAAAAGAGTTCTTTTTTCCCCACAACCATACCAGCATTTGTTATTGATTGATTTGTTGGTAATATCCAATTTTTCTGGAGTGAAATGAAATCTCATCATTGTTTTAATTTGTATCTCCTAAATGACCAGTGATGCTCAAAATTTTTATATATTTATTTACCACTTCTAATCCTTCATATGAGAAATGTGTATTGATTTAAGATGCCCATTTTTGATAAATCTTTTAAAATTTGGGGCTCTGATTTTTTTTGAGCTCTATACATTTCATATTCTAGATATCAACTCTTTGAGAAACAGCTATGAAAATTTTTTCCGACTCTGTAGGTTATCTTTTCATTCTGTTGGTATTTCTTTTACTGTGTAAAAGCCTTTTAATAAAAAGAGATACCAGTTGTTCATTCTTTGTAATATTTCCTGTGCACTCTTATATGGTACTGATTTTAGTAAATTTAAGCATTGGAGGAGGTTAGTGAAGAATATACCATATTTTCATCAGTGTTATTTAAAGTGCTCTTAAGTTATTTCACAAACTTGAAGGCTACTCTGAATTTCTATGCAGTTGACATTGCCTGGAAATTAAAGTTAGAAAATTATAAAGTATATTCATGTTTGACAGGCAGTAGTAATACAAAGGCTAGAAGATGACAGGAGGATTTATAACCTTAGAATAAAAAATGTGAATGAAGAAGCAGGAGTCAAAACAAAGGAATTACAAAGGCTATTCACAGAAATTATTAAGGAAAACTTCCCAAGCATAAAAAAAGGAAATGATATCCAGATACATGAAGCATATAGAACTCTAGCCACCTACAACTAAAACAGAGCTACACCCAGACATATAATAATCAAGATCCCAGAAGTTGAATAAAAGAACAGAATATTAAAAACTATCAGAGAAAAGAAATAGATCACCTATAAAGGAAAACCCACGAAAATCATGGCAGACTTCTGGACACAGACCATCAAATCAAAAAGAGCTTGGAGTGAAGTAATCCAAACCCTGAAAGAAAATAACCTCCAGCCCAGATTGATGTACCCTGCAAAACTGTCTTTAGAAATTAATGGAGAAACAAGATGCTTCCATGACAAAGAGGAACTGGGGGAATTTGTGACCACCAATCCAACCCTACAAAAAATACTGAAGGATTTTCTAGTGAGAGAGAAAAAAATATTAGGCATTCAGGAAAAGTAGCAGAGAGACCTCAATGAATGGGGCAGACAGTGGAAGGAAAGACAGTGGAAGGAATGTAGACAACCAGTGGCAGAAAAATAGCATAGCAGAAACGAGGCAGAGAAGGTTGGCTGTAATCTCTAACATAGAAGGAATTGATATACTAACAAAAAGAAACACAAGCAGAATAGATCAGGAGATAGGGTCCATCGGGATGCTCTGTATAATAAATATAATTTACCTGAAAGAAGGTTTATGGACAGAAAGTCAAATGTGAGAAAACAATGCTCTATGTAGTAGGGAACCAGAGAGAAATGGGGGCAACTCAACCAGCACCTGCAGATAGGTTGAAAAGACATGATACTTTTGTTCAGTAGAGAACTAGCCAGCTATAATGAAGAAAAACCTTGAGGCTTTTATAGGTAAAGGAATACAACTCAAGATCAAGCCCAGGTGTCAGAAGGTTCAGAACCAGTTCGGGTAAATATCAGGTTGTCCCCCCGAATCTAAAAGCCGAGGGAGTTAGTGGGACCCAAAATGGGCAGTGCACTCTCTGGGAGTGACAGGGGAGGAATTGTCTTAAAAAGGAAGGCAGAGGATATTGTTAACAGTGTAACAGGAATTAAAATGTACGTTATTCTCACCACTCTGTTTAGATGGATTATTTTCTGTTCTAGTTTATCTACTTGCACTAGATTTGAGGGCACAGACAGCTATCGCCAAAATAGCAGGATATATTATGGTAATCATCCTTAAATTCCTATTAACTTAATCTGAAGCCCTGTATAACTTACATGTCTTATTATGACTGATCTTATTTGAATCTGGTTTGTTAGATTGCTGTTTTGTATTGACTGATTTTATTCAAATCTGTTATGATTAATAGTATCAAGTCTAAGAGTATAGACAACTACACTGAAGATGACAAGATTCACTAGGATACCCATTCTTGTTTGATTATTACCTGCTTTTGAAGTCTTATAATGTCTACAACGTTTTGTTTTTATTAATATTGTTATATACTGCTGAGACATCATAGTAACCATTGTAGTAACCGTGTATTGTAGTTTTATATGACTTTTTCATTCCATGTTTTTCTAGGAATTTGTTTTGTTTTGTCTTGCTTTGTTTTGTTTTTCCCTCTAAAACAGAAAGGATAGATATACATATGTATACACTCATGCATGCCTAGAACTTATAAACAGTTTATGAGAACTAATTATATAATGCATGATGAAGTGAAAAACTACTTTGAAGGAAAAGAGACAATGCAGTACCCAGTGCTGATGCCATAGCATCATGATATGAAATCCAGCAATAGTATCATTCTTTGTTCAGAATGATGTTACCCTGTTTTGTTGTGTTTTGTTTTGTTTTGTTTTGTTTAACATACATGAAGGTATGGACAGCTATTCTGAAGAGAATGAGAAACACTATGACAGCCATTCTTGGTTTCCCTATTGTCTAGTCTTGAAGACCTAAAACATCTTCCTCATCCTGTTCGGATCAGTTCCATACTATGTTATTTCATGTGGATTCACTGTATGTGAAAATATGGACAACTATTTGGAAGAAAACAGGAAAGAATATGATAGATAGTAAAGATCTCTGATTGTCTTGCTTTGAAATTTATGTCTCTTACATTTATTCTTGTGTTCTATTTTGTTGTATTTAATTTTACCCTCTTTAAAATAAAAAATATATATTCATGTTTGAGAAAGCTGTTTCTATCACAGTGAGTAATTTATAATAATTTATATAATTGAACATATGGTGCTTATATATGCTTCATGTGTTTAAATCTGAAGTAAAGAGCAGCAGAACAAGAATAATCATACTGTACCTAAAAAGTCACTGCATCAGTTTCACCCGAAGATCATTTTCTGAATCACAGAAATTAGAACTCTTAAATAATATGCAAATACTGGCTATTTGAATCCAATCTTCCACAGAATCCAACCCAATCTTCTACAGTAATAAACTGGTGCAATTGTAAAATTTCTTGATTCCAAATTATTTTGATATAATGAAATAAAAACGAAACATACTTTGGTATGTTTTTCATATTAAGGAGTGTTACTCCTAAAGTACTTCTTGGTTGCTGGAAAGTCAGTCACAGGTCTTATAGTCAGTCACAGGTCAAGAAAGTGTTATAGTCAGCCAGGAGGCAATGTGGAAAGCTCCATCCTGCTCTGGAGACTTGAATGCTTTGTTGGATGAAGGCCCATGGTCAACATCAAACTGAGCTCTTCCTATGCAATACCTGCCTTTATGAGCTAAATTATTCACTTTCTTGGTCTCATCAAAAAAACTTCTCACATAATCTTTAAGAGCACTCTTATTGTCAATAGTCTTGTATTCGATGGAATTAATGCCTCTGGAATGGTGTGCACTGTTTGTTTATTTGTTAGACTAAGCCATCCAAGAAAACTCTCCCACAAGAGGTAATATGTATAACTGGGACAATGGGAAGCAAGCAGAACAAACACAGAAGAAGGTATGTCCTCCAGACTGAGTATCAGTACAGCAAAAGTAAAGTTTGGTAGTAAGAGCTGGGTCAGGGTAAGACTTGAGCAGAGTGGAGAAGGGCAGTGGGAAGTGAGATTTGACATCCACATGCTGCAGACAGCCACTAGGATACGCAGTCCAAAGTCTTCCCAAATCAGACAGATCACTATTTGGCAGATTGGCAAATGCCTGTTACAATAGAGGGACTAACTCAGTAAAAGAAGTAATTCTTACCTAAAACGCTAAACCTCACTGTTGTTTTGTAATATAAAAGTTAATCCTCTAATCTGAGACGTTCAGTTGTTAAAATTTCTTCTATGATTTCCTTCCCTTCCATCTTTCTTTCCTATTATAAGCATCCCCATAATTATGCCTAAGGTAAACCCTAAAAATGGAATTGTTGCATCAAAATGTACAAAAAGGTCTAAGCCTTAAAAAATCTGCTTTTATTGGCCTCACAAAAGACCTACTATCTTGCTCTTTCTCTATTCTCGTGCTTACAGTAGGTATTATCATTTAATTTTTGTAACTTTATAAGTAAAAACTTTATATCAAGACTACTAGTTGTTAAAACTCAATACCCGTGGCCCTGAAGCAAGGCCAGCAGATTGCTATAGTTGCTGGCTCCAAACAGGAGCCTAAAGAGAATTCTTTCCGTGGTCTGTTGGCCATTTCAGAACTTTGGAAATGTAATGGTCAATTCGTCAGAAAGAAATAGCAGATGACTGTGGCAGACTTTCAGCACCCACAGGAGAGAGACCCTGGTGCCTTGGGACCTGCACCATGTGGTTGACTCGGGGTGATGGGAGAACAAGGAACTCCTCCCCTCTCTGGGGGGCAGCTGTGAGCCTGCCAGTGCATGGGCTGAGAATCAAACATCTCACGTCATCCTGTCCCCCATCCCATGTCTCCCCCTCCCCACCTAGCAAGTGGGAACCAGTGAATTGTACATCTTGTGTGAAAAGATTGGCTGTTTTTTAGTAGGAACTCCCCATATGCAAAGATATGTACAACCATTTGGAAGAAAACAAGAGACAATATGACAGATAGTGAAGATCTCTGGTTGTCTAGCTTTGAAATTTATGCTTTCTTATGTCCTGTTCTGTTCTGTTCTGTTCTGTTCTGTTTTGTTGTGTTTAATTTTACCCCCTTTAAAATAAAAAATAAAATAAAATAAAATAAAATAAAATAAAATAAAATAAAACTCAATACCTCCAAGAAAATGACCCAGAACTTTGTATAGTTTGTTCTAAGAGGCACAATGACGTTTTAAGAAATGATTTTATTTATATTGTTTCTGAATTATTTCTTAACATCAAAATTATTTAGCAAAGCATCTTATTACTTAATTTGAGAAAATGCTCAAAGTAGTAATTTTAATGTATTGATTCCCTCATAATTAAAAATCTCCTAATCTTTGGTATATTCTGGTCTTAAAATTAATTAATTGCTTTCAGAAATTATTGTGGTTTTCTTTGTGTGTGTGTGTGTGTGTGTGTGTGTGTGTGTCTTTTTCTAGGACAATGGAGTCATCACATGCCTCCTTTGTTATCTTTACTTTTCTTCATTACACTCAATGGAAAATTTAAGAACTTACCACAATTGCATGTGGATGCAAGGAATATGATTAGCTGATGCTATCATTATTGACTCTCCATGAAGATAATGACTATATCATCAGTTGTCCACCTGCATGCAGTAACATCATTCATGGATACATTATATGCATGCTTATGTGTAGGTATATGTTTTTGCTGGCAGTAGGAGTAAGAGAACAGAATAGTAAAGTACATTAATAAGAGAAGTTAACAGATTATTGTTTATTTGAAAGACTGAAAGTGAAGCTGTTTTTACTGAAAAAATACATGTAATTACTTTATTTGTGACATGGTAAAACATAATAATACAAAACTCAATGTCGCCCACTATTTAAAAACGTGATTCAATCAAATCCATAGTTTTATTCTCTAGTCCCATGTAACAAACATATCCTCATGTTCTATGCTTTTCCAACTCTGAAACCCTTCTTGAGTGCCTTTCTGTCCAGCAATTCTGTTGGGAGTCTGCCGAACATAAAGGCTCCCTGAGATGTGTTTATGTTGCCTATGTTTTTTTGGTTAATGTTTTCCACATGCCACTGGCCCATTTTATGAAATAGTTTCCTTTATCTGTTCTACTTGTCTCTATTTCCTACTGTTCTGAACATAGCCATTCTCTTTCATGTTATCTGCCACTGAGAGTGTTTAACGTATATGTTTTTTCATTCAAAAATGTATTTCTCATAAATAATGGTGCTTGCAAAATATTTTAGGATCACAGAGCGATAATCCTCCCTACACCATATGTTATAAATATTTTAACTTTAAAAATAGGGTTTAAAGACAGGGATTCAATTGACAGGCAAACAGCCTATTTAAAATCTGTTACTCATACAGACAGCAAGCAAAATTACACATTTTCACTTGCTATTAGCTGTTTGTTATTTAGAAAACCTTTTACATGGATAATCAACCATGTAAGAATTACAAAGTACCTTACAAATTCATTTATTAAAGCAAATTTGCTCAGAGTGTCTCCAGAAAGAAGGCAAATGGAAGGAGGGGATATTCATACACAAAAAAGGAGACCGTGAGCCCTCAAATGTAACACAGACAAGAGCATGCCTTCATCTGATAACCGAATGAATTATGCTAACCTGAATGCTATCTCAGTTCATTATTTGGCCCACAATATAACCACACCCTCTTAAGATGTGTAGGGACTGAATATTTTCCCTTCATCCCTTCCTGAAATGAGAGGGTTTTTTGTTTGGTTTTGCTTTGTTTTTCTTATTAGGACTGAGAATCCTTCAGCCCGGGCTGTCAACTTCCATGGTCACTGACTGAAGCAGTTTCTCAAGCAGCTTTCAAAACTGCTGAGAAATCTGTCAGTGAAGACACAGCTGTGGCGATTCTATACTCTGGACTACTCACACGAGTGTGTTTTCTTTTCCGAGCTGGGCTTCAATACCCAAGGGATACCTGCTCTCTTTCTGCTCTCTACGGACCACAGTATGATACAGAAAGAATTCTGCTGGAGGAATTAGACAGGGCCCAGAGGTAGGTTGGACACAGCCTGAATTAGAGGCAACTGTTTTTTTTTTTTTTAATGACAACTAAGTAAACAATAATCTTTATATTGCCTTACTTGTAGGTTGTCATAGGCAGAAAGTTACATATTTGTATATAAAAATGTTTCTGAAGTTTATGAATCTTTCAAGTTTTTGCTTCTCTTTCTTTCTTTCTTTCTTTCTTTCTTTCTTTTTCTTTCTTTCTTTCTTTCCTGGGTATTGAATTAAGGACCTCGAATTTGCCAGGCAGGTGCTTATACAGCTGAGCTTGGTCCTGGGCCCACTATTTACACTTTTAGTCAATAAAGATATATCTTTCCAATATAAAAACCACCACACTTTGTTTAATAAAATTATACTTATGACACCAACATGTTCTAGAAAACATCTGTTACCAAACTGAAATGGCAATAATTCATGGTGGAAAGTAAAGGTAATATGGTTCCAAATATTCAGAGTAGAATCCCAATGTGAGTTTATTCTGAAAGGTTTAAGAAATAAATTCGTCTAAACATGTACTATTTGAATCCTAATGACACTATCAAAACAATTCAAAAGAATCACGTTTGCTTATGACGACTATGGCTGTCGAATCTGCCCTCTGCCAGTGTTACTTAGCAAACTGCTGCAACGGTGAAACTGTTAAGGATTTGGGAACCCAAGGAAGAATATCAACACGTTCTTTTTTTGGAAGGGAGGGATATTGAGCCTTTCACCAAGCAAAGTTATAAGATCTTCACACCTTTAAAATTTAGGAGCTACTTTGATCTTGGTAGAGAGGGATTAAGAACTATCTCTACTAAGATCATTCATTCCAGTACTATGAATAGCTAGTGACCTTCATTAGTTGATGCCTGGCTATTTCCTGGCCATCATAGTCATATTTTTCAGTTTTCCATTTGATAGTTTATTTTCCAAACTTGTGTTCTTCATGCTGTTGGTGTTTCTCAAATCATACTACCATTCCATCTGGAAATGGCACCTTCTGATTTGGCAAAGTGTAGACAATTGAAAGCAGTTATTTATTTATCTGTGTTTCCTCACAGAAATAACAGGAAAATAGTTGCTCCTGAAAAGCATAGATAGGGGGAGAAAGAAACTGCCATCTTTTCCAGCTAAATTATACACCTATTTTTTTAAAATTGTATTTAAAGAGAAAAAGCAAAAAAGAAAACAACCAAACCAAACAGAAAAAGGGTAGCAACAATACAGAATTCCAAAGGCAAAAAATAAAAGAACCACAAGAACAACAACAAAACAAAAACAAAAACACTAAGAAATCACCACTTGATAAGTTACATACTGTCATCATTGGAAATAGTTGTTCAAGTTACAAAATTAAAGCGCACAAAGTAGACATTCAAACAGTGAGACTATTAACAGTTCTGCTCAACAATCTAACAAAAACAGTAATGTGGTCATCTATCTTAAACACTTAAACATACATGCAGTTATATCCTTTAGAGCACTTTCTTTTCCATATATATATATATTTAAATTTTATTTTAAAGGGGGTAAAATTAAACACAACAAACCAGAACAGAACGGGACCTAAGAAAGCATAAATTTCAAAGCTATACAACCAGGGATCTTCACTATCTGTCATATTGTCTCTTGTTTTCTTCCAAATGGTTGTCCATACCTTTGCATATGGGGAGCTCATACAAAATACCATAACCAATTTTTGCACAAGATGTGTAGTTAACTGGCTCCCACTTGCTAAGGGGGGGACATGGGACAGGATGACAGGACAACATGAGATGTCTGATTCACAGCCTGCCCACCAGCAGGATCACAGCCGCCCCCCAGAGAGGGGACGAGTTCTTTGTTCTCCCGGCACCCTGAGTCAACTGCACGGTGCAGGTCCCGATGTGCCAGGGTCTCTCCCCTGCAGGCCCCCTAAAGTCCGCCATACTCACCTGCTATTTCTTTCTGATGAATTGACCATTACATTTCCAAAGTTCTGAAATGGCCATCAGACCACAGAAAGAATTCTCTTTATGCTCCTGTTTAAAACCAGCAGCTACAGCAATCTGGTGGCCTTGCTTTAGGGCCAGAATACACCTATTTAAATTGGTTGCATTTCTAAAATTGTGTTAAATTAAATTTAAGCAACTAGGTCATGAGATTAGTAGCAATCACTACAAAAGGGGGAGGACAGTTGAGTCCTCTGAAGCGATCAGTAATTTTCTTTCTGCCTTCTTAAAGGAAATAAATATATAAGTATATCTGTCTAAATAAAAAAAATCTAGATTTTTCAATATGTTCATACATTTTAGTCTTATTTCTTGACACGTGGCAGTCTCTTTACATTGTCATTTCTTACTCATCACAAATCTTTTCCTTTTTGAGACTGGGATTAGCATGTTTTGCAGTAACACAGGAATTAGGAAAGGACATTTCCTTCTATGGAGCCCCTATGCTTCTCCCAACTGGAAAATAAACAGAAGGATCGGTAATATTTTTTCCTGAGATGCAAGGAAGATACTAGTTTGCAAATGATAAAAATAATGAATATAATCTCATAAATTAGACAGCTAACAATATCATATTGCTTAAACATTGCTTTCAATTTTAGGTAAGTGCAGAGGTTACATTTATTTCTTAAAATCAGAACTTCTGGCATCTAATTTGAAACTTGCTATGGTATCTGAAACAATATCTGTTTCCTGCAATTCTCTTTTCACTGTGCTCAAAATATATGCAAAGACACCATATGATATTTACAAATGTAAGTCTGATTTATTTCGCTTATAAGGATAGTCTTATGTTGCCACCACTTACCTATAAAAGCCTCAAAATCATCCTTTTTTATAGCTGAGTAATATTCCATTGTATAAAAATACCACATCTTTTTCATCCATTCTGCAGTTGATGGGCATTTTGGTTGTTTCCAAGATTTAAATAAATAATAATAATAATAATAATAATAAACTGAAAGAGTAATAAGATCCAAAATGTGTAATAGATAATCATGAAAGGGATAGAAAGTGCTAGAAAAAAAGAACAACTTGTAGGTACACACATATAACTATATGTATGTTTAAGTGTGCAAGACAGATAACCAAACTACTAAGTTTTTGTTAGTACATGAAACAAAATAGTTTTTGCTGTCATTGTTTGATTGTTCATTTTTATGCTTTGATTTTGTAACTTGAACAACTACTTCTAAGATAACAATATGTAATATGTCAACTAGTGATATCTTAATAATATTTTTTGAAATGCTGCATCATTTCTACCCTTTTTTCTGTTTTTCTTTTTTTAGTTAAAAAATAAAAATGATTAAAAAATTTCTGACTTCTGTTTGATTCCCTTTGCACAATGAGATAATCATCAAAGATCTTTAAAGTCTGCTTTGTGTCTTTTTTCAAATTGTTTTGTTAACAAGTAATACATGTACATGGTTCTGAACTCAATGGTCACTTCAAGAAATACTGTGAACCATGGCTTCTTTTTCTTTTTTTTTCTTGACACTTGGTTCACTCTCTGTAGAGGTGAAGACTGCTACCAATTTCTATTGCATTTTTTCTTGGATATGCTGTGCATACTAAATTCTCTATGGAGATCTCTTTAATTCTTTTTTGTTTTTTCTTTCTTCACTTTTATTAATATATGTTTGCAGTACATAGTGATTCCATTTATTGTGGAGAGTTGGTACCTATACATAATACATCTTAATTCACTCTTTTTTTGGTTGCCTAACCATGTATCCTTTCATGCTTCTTCCAACTCTGGCTCTTCTTCCCATTTCAGAAGTTCTATTTTAATTTTTCTTGCATTATTTTCTTCTTATCCCTTTCCTCCCCTCTCTGCTTCTCTTTGACTCTGGTTTCCACTATCCATTTGAAAAAGATCACCTTGCTTCCCATTTATCTATCTTCCAGTTTGCTCTTACTCCCTAACTCTATCCCTCTTTCCTTCTCTCCTTTTTCTCTTTCTCTCTGTCTGTCTCTCTCTCTGTCTCTGTCTCAGTCTCTTAATCTGCCTGTTCTCTCTTTCTCTCTCTCTCTCTCTCTCTCTTTGTCTCTCTCTCTGTCTCTCTCTCTCTCTCTATATATATATATACATACATACATACATACATATATATTTATATACACATTGCATGTGTATATATACTGATATGTATGTATATATATGTATATATAATGAGTTTCTCATATAACAGGAATCATGCTGTATTTAAGTTTTATTTTGTTTTCCGTATTCCATTTAATAGAATGACCTAAGGTGTGTTCATACAAATGCCTCAAGTTTACAGCAGAGAAGTACTCCATTGTGTTTAAGAACCACGTTTCTCTTTATCCATTTATCTATTAATGGGCATATGGTCCATTTTCAAGCTATTAAAAATTGTGCTGTTATCGACATGGATATGCATGTATCTCTGAAATATGCTGACTTGAACTCTTTTGGAAAGATAGATAGTAGGTATTTAGAAGGGGAATACCTGGGTAAAACTGAATTTCAATTTTAAGTTATTTCCTCATGCTGATTTTCATAGTGGTTGTATGAGTTTACATTACAACCAACAATGTAGAAGAATGTCTTATGTCTTGATATTCACTTTTATTCTTCACTGTGTTAATCAACCTCTCCAGACTGTTTTTCTCACTTTATTTTATTTTATTATTTTATTTTATTTTTTTATTAGTACCGGGGATTGAACTCACCACCGTGCACTTGTAAGGCAGGTGCTTATGCCGCTGAGCTAAATCGCCAGCCCTGTTTTTTTCACTTTAAATAACAGTTAAGTGCAATATCTTATTCTATTAAATAATCATCTGATGATATACTGAGGTGAAAAACTGTTGCCCCATCATAAACAGAGATAACAAAAACTATCACAGACCATTCTGGGAGTGGAAATGTTATGAAACCTCTCAGTATCCCCCATGAAAACTATAGAGAACACTTCTGCAAAAAAAGACAGGCTAATAAAAGACAAATTTGTTTGATCAAAGTTTTATATAACATAAGGACCTCCAGAGGTGAACACCCCAAAGCCTGTGGACTACTACCTATTTGTATGCTCAGGTTTGATGAGGAATGGGCAACCCTGTGGAAATGTAATTGGTCAAAAGTGTTCAACATGGTGATAGTAGCCTAAGAAGAGAAAACCCATAAGATCTCTCTGCCCAGATCCTTCCTGTCCTTTCTGTGTAGCATTCCCCCCTTCCACGTGTGCAACAGGGGCCTTCTGGATTTAAAATTTTTCAGGATGGAGCAAGAAGAAAGCTAGCAACTTTACTAGGTTTTATGACTGTCTGTGAGAAAGAAGGGTTCTATTATCTCTATCTGCCTTGAGGTAGAAGAGCTCTGTTTCTATGCTTGCTTCTGGGGATAAAAGTGGGAGAGAGGCAAGAGGAGTTGAGAGAAAACTTCTTTCCGAGGCTTTTCAGTCTCTTTTAAATCAAAGTACACAGCATGGCAAAATACCGTGCTTTCGGGTAACATTTTCTGAGCCCTGATAACAGAAACATAATGTGATTATGGTAAAGAAACTGAACCGAAAGGACATGTATTAAAATATAACAACTTATTTCAGCAACTGCAGTTCTTTTGCCCGATATATTAATGCAGTAGTTTAAGAATTGCAGTTGATATCTTCACTTCATAGTTCATAGTTCATAGTTCAGAACTTCATAGTTCAGAAGCTAGAACATGAGGAAACTTTTTGGATGAACAGTATGAATTAAATCTTGATCATTTGATATACTTAATTCGTTATAAATATCTACACTGCAACTATTATTAAGAAAACTTAGGAGTTTCTAAGCTTCCCCTGATTTTATTTACTGCCTTTTAGCACCAATTTCAGAGGCTATGCTGTCTTAAGTATACCCCTTTTAGCTTTGCTATTGGTAACACTTCTGACCTATGGACCCTGATTGCAACAGGTGACAAAATTTTTTTTCATGGAAGGTACCTCAAACTGGTTGAAACCATTGATCATTCACTTGGAATTGCTAGATGTTAAATGGCTGAAATTTTGGTTTCTGAAGGTCAAAATTTAACCCTTGAAATGCACTAGTATTACAATTTTCTGTACATATATACTTTGAAGAGCCATGAAATTTGATTATGCATATGTAGCATACTGATTACTTCAGTGTTCCTTGCTTCTGTCTTCCTCCCACCTTAGATCACTCCTACTCTTTCATCCCTGAAATATGACTAAGCTTTGTTCTCAGGGAAGGAGATTTTAGGGAGCTCTCCAGTCTCTACACGATCGCCACTGCTTGAGTGGTCTCTTACAAAATATGGTTTCAGCAGTTGTTATAGTGTATAGTAGGTGAACTAGACTTGGCTCCATAACTAATAATGATATAGCTTTACTTGAGGAAGACTCTAAGTCAGTGTTAATTATTCTATCACCTTTTTTCATGCTGCCTTAGTGCAATTTTTTACTCCCAGAGTGGAAGTCAAATGTATATGACCTTGAAGTAGGTACATGAGGTATGATAGAAAAATACTGTGAAAGTTTATATATAAGCATTAAATTTATTATAGTAAAAGACACCTTACCATGAGCACATTTATCAACTTTCTGAAGCAGTTTTGGAAGTCCTACTTTGTGAGTGTCTTTAGCTGTGGGATGGCAGCTCTCTCTCTATGCTCAATGAATTCAGAACATTTAATTTTTGGTCATTTTGACATTGGGAAAGAATCAGAAGTTTCTCAGAACCAGATATGGTGAATAAGGTGGATAAGAAAACACTGTAATTTCTTTGACAGAAATTAACCTAAACAAAACAGTAACCTGCTTCAGAAAGTGGTGAGAACCCTGAGTGAGACAAGTGTGCTTGAAGTGAGGAGAGGTATTTTAGAGGATGATTAATGCAATGTTTCTTTTATTATAGTACATTTTTGATTAAGACATTCACCTTTAGGGTTTAGTTTCATATGTTTTGTTAGCTGTCTTAGCAATGGGTGTAATAGGAAGATGAAGGAAGAAAAAGTAGCACAAGTGAATTGAAGAGATGTTACGTGCATTCCTATAGCGGAATATTGGCTATGTTGTTACAAGAAGAGAGACCAGAAGTAGTGATGCACCTGTGCGATCCCAGCTGGTCAAGGGGCTGATGAAGGAAAATTGCAAAGTTGATGTTAACCTGGGCAGTTCAGTGATACTGTCTCAAAATAAAAACTAAAAAGGGCTGAAGACACAGCTCAGTGACAGAACATTTCTTAGCATGTACATGTACACCTCAGTACTACAAAATAGGGAGGTAGAAGGTGATACTGAAACATTATAAAGCATTATTCTCCTTTATTTCCTTTAAGTTCAAGGCAGCACTGTGCTCAGTGATGCACCCTCTGCCTAGGAGCATGTCTGTGTAGAGATTAGGTACCTTGTGGAAGGCACTTACACAGAAAGGACAAACGCGTAAGGGGATTATGCATCAAGACAATAGCTTCATAAACCAGACTATTGCCTTGGAGAAGGATTTCCCCAAATTCCATGTTCTTCTTCTTTAGTATAACAAAAGCTCAACATGAATTTTCTGGAATTTTTGATACAGAAAAGTGTCTTTTTCTCTGCTCCAGACAGAGAAAATGGGCTTGTTGCTGCTAGGTAAACAAGGCTATAGTTTAGGGTAATGTAAGAAGTCTTCTATGTACCTTTGAAGAAACAAAGAAGGAAAAGAGGATCAAACAGACATAAATCTAAGCTTTGGCCTAGAGGAGAAAAGAATAATAAATAAAGCAGGGCAGTGCCATGGAGAAGACACATTTAAAGAAATCTCAAGATATTTAAACTTACTCAAAGAAAACACTACCACTAAATTTTGATTATGTCACCAAGATTTTATATTAATTATAAATGTTTTTGTAGACTGTAATATCTGGTAGAGTTTTATGGTAGATATTCAAACTTGCTTAAAGAATATTTTTAAAAAGAGCATCTTTCTCTGCTAGAGGCACAACTCTCCTACATAGCTTGTACTTTTCATTAAATCATGAGAAAAAGCCTGTAATGCATTTTATCGTTATGTTGCTTTAGTAATATTTGCTTTTGGAATGAAAAATCTATAGCATAAAGCATATTTATAGATCAGCTCTAAAATATATAGAAATTGTAAGGTTTAAAGATAAATATTCTGGAGGCAGTTTAAATAATTATCCATTAGGGTAAGTAAATATTTTTCTCATTAACTATAAGTATTTGAAGAAAAAGTGAATTGTGTGATATTTGTTACTATTTCCAGCTGATGCCAACTGAAACTCAGGCTTACACCTCTTTGCCCAAGGCTGGGAGCAGCATAGCTATGAGAAATTTCATGGCAGCTAGTGAGTGCTGCACAGGTGTTATCTGAGTCTTTAATGACAGCTGTTTTCCCAAAGAATAGGAAAAGAAAAGACCAAGTAGGATTTTAAGGCAATTCAGTGTGCCATGTACTTTAAAAATATAAAATGCACAAAATTATGATTGAGGAGGTTTCTAGGATGTTCACTAACTATAAAGTACAACAGGAAACTGGAACTATGAGTGCACTACATGTTTATTTTGATTCCTTTCTGCCCTTTACTCTGTTCTTTCTTCTGCCTCATTCTGATGCACCAGGAGATAGTTGGCAAGTGACACAAGGGACTGTACTGCAAAGTGAAGTAAGATTAGAGTGGAATGAAGTGTTAAAGGATTCTTTTTAAAATACATCGGACATTCACACCCAAGTTTCCAAATCAATGATCAGTGTATTCAGTAATTCAGTCAAGGAAGTGAAGAAATATATTAATGGGTGTCAGAAAACACATTACTAGGATGCCACTCCAGAGCCAATGGTCCTGTGAAATGGCAAAATTCAACTGTGAAAGACCCATCTAGGAGACTCGTGGTGTCTGTTTCTGAATAGTTTTTGCAGGAAACTTACATAAATTATTTGGTCTTCATAATATTTGTTATTTTATGTGTGATAGGTCTAGAGACAACACTGAAATAAAAGAAAAACTGAGGAGTGTTCAGAACTGAGGATTGAAACTTGAGCCTTGAGACTGACATACATCCCATTTATTCCATTTTATTTTTAAACTTTGAGCCAGGATTCCTGCTAAGTTTCAAATTTTCCCAGACTGGGGTCAAATTTGTGATTCGTGCACTTAAGCCACTCAGATTGCTGAGATTACAGGGCTGTGTCACCATACCTGGCTGAAAATTGGAGATAGTTTTTCTTTTAAATTCAGAGATTTCTTAATAGCTGAAAGTAAGAAATGACAATGGAATGAATAGAACATATTTAAAACAAGAGATGTGATCTAAGAATAGCACCAAAATGGCAGAGTGGTAAGCAGCAGAGAAAGAGCCTCTCTGAAAGTTGCCATACAGACGTTGGAATATAGCACCGTGAGAAAGACAGGAAGGAGGAAAGCAGAGCCCCTGGACCCAGGAATGATTTGAAGTGAGTATTGAAGCTCATGCAGAGAATGAAAAAAATAAACTTCAGTGAAAAAGAAGGAGGTAGCTCACAGAGCCTTCTCCCTGAATCAAGATTCATCGTAAGAGAGGAGCAATTCGAACCTGCAGACACATAGTGACTGCTGGTGACCGCAGATACTTGTAAAGAGAGATGCACAGTGAAGGGCAGCAGTGCTTGTGGAGGGCTGCACTAGCTAAGGGTGTGTGTTAAGGTCTCAGCAGCTTCGCAGGAGAAATGATTGGCTGGGGCCTTCTAGGAAAGGGGCCCTGAGCTCAGAAGTCAGAGCAGCTGCTCCTCCATCTAACAGCTCCCAGCTGGCTCAGATTCAGCACAGAAGATGAGCTGACTGTCGCGGGGTAACTGGGTGTGTTCTCAGCCCCCACAGCCAGCACACAGACTGAACTTCAGAGAAAATAAAGGTGCAGGTTTGCTGAGATTACGCACTGCTCCACCATAAAGCTACTGCTGGTGTGCTGGGATAAATAAACACAGATTTGGACTCTGTCTCCACATGTTGTCTACCAGTAACATCAGAGACAAACCTAGAAGTGGACTTTTATTGCCTTTCATTTTGTTGTTGTTGTTTTTTAATTTTTTGTCCTTGATTTTCTTCTGCATTGTTTGACCTTGTTTTTATTAGTATGAACATAGTTTCTAGTCTCTTTGTGGTTGTTGTTCTGTTCTGTTCTTCCTTCTATTTCTTCTTTCTCTCTTTCCTTCCAGTCTTCTACACTAGTTATCCAATATTAGCATATCTCCTTTTGTCCTCCAGTCTTACTTCTAATCTCTTTCTCTTCTTCCATTTCTATATCTTCTCCCTAATCCCTTTTAAATTTTAACTGGTGAGGGCAATATTGACATATTAAGGACATATACACTGCCTATAATTTTCTGGTTTGTTTTATATTTTATTATATAACCATAAATCTAGTTAAAATGTTTAAATTAATTGTTACCACAGTTTGGCATTTTCTAGGCTGTGTTTGATGCTATTGTTTATTGCTTATGGCACCACTCAAAGCAAAAGTGATATAATTATTCTCACCAGCTATTTTTTTCTAGTATTCTAAGACTTAGATTGACTAAGGACCATAGAAAATCCTGTGGCACAGTACCAAACAGCCAGGAACTAGACCAAGAAAGCAGCAACTGCTCATCCCCAATAAATTGAAGAGGTAAGATCTTGCAACAGATGCAAAACCCGAAATTAGCTACACATGGAAGACATCTTGGAGAAGTAATAATTTCTTGGGAGTTCCAAATACTAGCAATAAATAACGCATCATAGGCAATTTACAAACATCAACACAGGAATTAAATTCAAAAAAGAGAAAGAAACAAAGAAAGAAAAAAAGGAAGGAAGAAAGAAAAAGACAAGGCAAGAAAATAAAAGAAACTGAGAAGACACTTAAACAAGACACAAACTCAGACATTCGGTTTACCAAACTAAAGCCAGGAGGCAATGAGGTGGAACAACCCAGCCTCTCTGAACTGGTAACAGCAAAGCAACTGAATGAGGCTCTGGAAAGAATCGAGCCAGAAATAATTTTGCAGAAATTGCAGAAATGGTGTCCATAATGAAATAGTAACTGTAGATCAGATACAGATAAAAAATCCGGAAGCTTAAGAAAATGATTGAAGCCATGAATGCTCAGCAAAGGAAAGAAATGAATCCATAAGAGAGATTCAAGAAGATATCCAGCAGAATAAAAATTCCCTTGACAGTACATAGACCAGAATGAGCCAATGTGTGGACAGAATCTCAGGAATGGAAGGCAGGCTTATAGTTGGTGATTACGAAAAGAAACATTTCTTAAAAATAGCAAAGGAACATGAGAAATCAATCTAGATGCTGCTAGATGATGCAAAGAAAAATAATTTAAAATCAATTGGAGTCAGTGAAGGAGTAGGAGATAGCACATATCATAAAAACAAAACAAAGCTCCTACATTTCTTATTACTTTTACACTATTACTTATTACTTATTATACTAGAGACACAATGTGATATTTATAAATATGATTCTTATTTATTTCACTAATGAGGATAGTCTTAAGTTGTCTCCATTTACCTATGAAGGCCTCAAGATCATCCTTTTTCATAGCTGAGTAGTATTCTATTGTAAAAAATACCACATCTTTTTCATCCACTCTGTGGTTGATGGGCATCTTGATTGTTTCCAAGATTTAGCTATTATAAATTGTGCTGCTATGAACATGGGTGCACATATATCACTGTGATATGACCTTTTCAGTTTTTCTGGAAAATACCCAGGAGGGGAATAGCTAGGTTGAATGGAGTTTCCAATCCTAGTCTTCTGAGAATTCTCCATACTGATTTCCATAATGGTTGCACCAGTCTACACTCCCAACAACAATGGAGCAGTGGTCCTTTTTCCCCACAGCCTCACCAACATTGGTTATCAGTTGATTTCTTGATGGCAGCTATTCTTTCAGCTGTGAGATGAAATCTCAAAGTTGTTTTAATTTGCATTTCTCAAATGACCAGTGATGGTGAACATTTCTTCATGTATTTATTTGCCATTTGTATATCTTCATCTGAGAACTCTGTGTTGATCTCAGATGCCCATATTTGGAGAGGGTCTTTGAATTTGGGGGGCTTGATGTTTTTCAATTCTTTATATGTTCTTGATATGTCCTTTGTCTGAGGGGTTATTGGCTAAAATTCTTTTCCATTCTGTGGGTTTACTTTTCACTCTGTTAGTGATTTCTTTTGAAGTGCAGAAACTTTTCAATAATATGAGATCCCAGTTGTTGATTCTCTGAAGCATTTCCCATGCAGTTTGAGTTTTGTTCATGAATTCTCTGCCTACCCCTATGTCTCCAAGATTTCTACCTACCTTATCTTCCAGAAGATTTAGTGTTTCTGTTTTAATGTTTAGGTCTTTGATCCATTTAGACTTTAGTTTTGTTCATGGTGATGGGCATGGATCTAGTTTCAATCTTCTGCATGTGGAGAGCCAATTTTTCCAACACCATTTATTAAAGAGGCTATCCTTTTTCCAGTGAGCATGTTTAGCCCCTTTGTCAAATATCAGGTGGCTGAGTGTCTTTGTACCTATACTTGCATCTTCTAATCTGTTCCATTGATCCTCAGGCCTATTTCTTTGCCAGTACCATGCTAATTTTATCACTGTGGCTTTGTAGTACAGTTTCAAGACAGGAACTGAGATGCTTCTTGCCTTGTCTTTATTGCCCAAAATTAATTGTCTTTGCTATTCTAGGTTTCTTCTGTTTCCAAATGAATTTTAGGAGCATTTTCTCTAGATCTGTGAGGTATATCAATGGTATTTTCAGTCTCAAGTATAAAAAGTAATAAGCAATGTAGGTGTAATAAAATCCAAAATGTGTAGTTGCTACTGTAAAAAACAGAGGAAAAGAAAGTGCTCTAAAGGGTATAACTGCATGTATGTTTAAGTGTGTAAGATAGATGACGATATTACTGTTTTTGTTAGATCATGGAGCAAAACTATTAACAGTCTCACTGTTTGAATGTCTACTTTGTATGTTTTAATTTTGTAGCTTGAACAAGTATTTCTAAGATGACAGTACGTAATTTATCAAGTAGTGATTTTTTAGTGTTTTTTTGTTCTTTCCTTTTTTCCCTTGTAATTCTGTATTGTTTGTACCCTTTTTTCTGTTTTGCTCTTTTTTCTTTAAATAAAATTTTTAAAAAGCTTAAAAAAAGAAGCAAAATAAAATAATAACAAGAAAAAATAGTTCACAGATGTCATGGCAGAAAACTTTGCTGCTAGGGAAAAAGAATTTGACATGCATATAAGTGAGTACCTTGGTTACTTTTTTCTCTTTGTTGAGACAAATTACCTGATACCCCAAGTGGAGGAAGGAAAGATGTATTTAGTTCACTGTTTGTAGAGGTTTCAGTACATAATCACCTGGCTCCAAAGCAGGGTGGCGTGGCACTGGGCAACACTTCAAGGCGGCAGCCAGAGCAAAAGCAGTCAGAGTAAAAAAGTATGTCGGGGAGCCTCATTATGTATGCAGGCCACTATCCCCCTTCAAGGGCAGGTGTACCCCTCGCAAAATCTCCTTGCCCTCCTTTTGCACAGGATGATGATATTTACAAAGTAAGAACCTTTGTTCCTGCTGAGTCTCTTAGTTTAACTTTTAACTTCTTAAGTTGATGCAATGTATCTACCATAACAGTGAGGCATATAGAACTCCAACTAGCCATTAAAAAAAAAAAAAAAAAACTGCAGCCAGGCATATCACAGTAATGATTCCAGAAATTCAACACAAGAATAGAATATTAAAAACTGAAAACTGTTAGGAAAAAGAAACTAGTCATCTATAAGGAAAGCCTATAGAATCACAACTGGCTTCTCAGCACAAACCCTCAAGTCAAGGAGAGCTTTGGGTGAAGTGTTTCAAGCTCTAAAAGAAAGCAGCCTCCAACCCAGATTAATGTACCCCACAAAACTTTCTTTCAAAACTGATGGAGAAATAACATACTTCCATGACAATGAATATCAAGGAAAATTTCCCACAAAACCAGCACTGTAAAATATTTTGAAGGACACTCTAGAAGGAGATAATAAGGACTAAATCTATGTGAACTCAACAGAAGGAATCCACCGAGCAAGGAAAACAATTAAACAGAGGGAGGAATAAAAAAAGGAGGGGCCAGTAACAGGAAAATAACATGATAAAGATAAGTCAATACAATTCAGTTATAATCATCAATGTTAATGGTCTCAATTCACCAATCAAAAGACACAAAGTGGCATATCAGATCAAGAATCAAAATTCAAAAATATACATAATACAGAAACACATTTAATTCAAAAAGAAATTCATAAACTGAAAGTCAAAGGGTGGGAAAAAGTACTCTATGCATCAGGAACACAGAAAACAGAAAGATTAGGTATTCTATTTTCATACAAAGTGAGTTTCAAGCTAAGACAGATAATGAGAGACTACATCCTTACAAAAGGAACAATCCAAGAGGAAGATAACAGTCATAAATATACATATGCAACAAATAGTTTTGCACCCAACTATACAAAGCAAATATTAATGTACATTTAAAAAATCAGATAAGCAGTAATACAATTGTATTGGAGGATCTCAATACCCCATTGTCACAAAAAGACAGACTAAATAAACAAAAAATCAACAATAAGACATTAGAACAGAACCAAACATTTGAACAAATGGACTTAGTAGATGTCTACAGAGTGTTCCAGCCTAGACCATCAGCTGCACATGGGACATTTTCTAAAGTAGACCACATGCTGGCTCATAGAACATGCTTAAGTAAGGGCAAAGAGATTGAGATCATGCCATGAACATTATCAGATCATAGTGTAATGAAGTTGGAAACCAATGGCAAAAGAAAACACAAGAACTTACATGGAAATTAAGTAACTCACTCCTGAAAACCCAATTGGCTAGAGATAAAAATTAAAGAAAAAGTTATACAGTTTCTATAATAAATGATAATGACAGTAAAACATACCAGACCTTATGAGACAAAATGAAAGCAGTCTTATGAAGAAAATTTATAGCCATGAATACTTATATCAGGAAAAGAGAAAAAATACAAATAAACAACTTAATGTTGAACATCAAACTTCTATAAAAAGAAGAGAAGAGCAAGCCCAAAGCTCATATAAGGGAGGCAATTATAAAGATTAGAGAAGATATTAATGCATTAGAGACTAAGAAAACAATTCACATAATCAATGAATCAAAGATCTGGTTTCTTGAAATAAAATTGGAAGGATTTGGAGATGTCACCTGAAAGAGTGGTGCTGGAAGAGCTTAGACTGTTCTGCACAAGAGATTTTGGTCAGAGCTCAGGAGAACAGAAGCCTGATAGAAAGCATTCCAGTAAAGACCAAATTCAGAAGGTTTCTGCTGGGAAGAAGGATTGAATTGGCTGCTGGACTCCACACCATGTATATTACGGCTTGGCAGAAAGTTTATCTGCATTTTGCTCATGTTCAGACACTTTGCCTGAGACTGAGATTAAGGGCAGTGGACTGATTAATCTGGCAAAAGAAATTTCAAGGCAGTCTAATGTCATACTAAATGGAACATAACATACTAAATGCTATCTCTAACATCAGGAGAAAGACAAGGATGTTCACTGTCTCCACTCTTATTCAACATAGTCCTGGAGACTTTAGCCAGAACAATTAGACAAGAGAAAAAAATAAAAGAATAATGATAGGAAGGAAAGAAGTTAAATTATCACTATGTATGGAAGACCTGACACTCTACATAAAAGACCCCAAAAACTGCACTAGAAGAATGCTATATTTAATAAGCAAATTTAGTAGTGTAGCTGGTTACAAAGTCAACACTCAAAAATTAATAACTTTCCTATATATAAATAAAAACCTCACTGAGAGAGTAATTAAAGAAACAATAACTTTTACAATAGTATCCCTCCCAAAAATGAAATGCCTAGGAATCAATCAATCTAATAAAGAATATAAAGTATCTCTACATTGAAAATTACTGCACTGCAAAAAAGAATATCAAAAAATGGGAAGATATTCCTTGCTCTTGAGTAAGATATAATAAAGTGAAAATGGCCATACTTCTAAAATTTTATACAAATTTAATACAATTCTGATCAAAATTCTAACAGAAAATGTCACAGGATTAGAGAAAACTGTTCTAAAATTCATCTAGAACCAGGGGCAATGAAGACCAGATAGAGGGTATCTTATCCCTGCCTTGAAATTATACTGTAAAGCTATTGTGATAAAAAGAGTGTGGTGCTGGCAAAAAACAGACCTGAAGATCAGTGGAATAGATTAGAAGATGCAGAAACAACACCAGACACACTAATTCACCTTATCTTTGACAAAGATGCCAAACATATTCACTGGAAAAAAGACAATGTCTTTAATAAGTGATGCTGGAAAAAATTGTCTTTTCACATCCCAAAAATTAAAATTGGACCCATTTCTTTCACCATGCACTTAACTAAATTTGAAATGGCTCAAAATTCTAAATATTGAAACAGAAACATTATATCTGCTGAAAGGTAAAATAGGTAAAACTCTTGAAGACATTGGTGTAGGCAAAGACTTTATGAATAAAAACACTTATCACAGGAACTAACACAAAGACTCAGCAAGTGGGATATTATTAAAGAGATTTTCATAGCAAGAGAAACCACTCACAGAGTGAAGAGGCTGATCACAATTGGGAAAAAATATTTGCTAGCTTTTCCTTAGACAAGAGGTTACTATCAAGGACATATAACAAACTAAAAAAAAAAAATCAGATCTCCCAAATTCAAAGATCCAATCCAAAAATGGGCACCATAGATGAATATGCACTTCTCAGATGAAGAAATATACCCAGCAAATAAATATATGAAAAAATTTCAATATCCCTGGTCACTTAAGACATGCAAATTCAAACAACACTGAGATTCCATTTGACCATGGAAAGAATGGCTGTTACCCAGAAATTAACCAATAGCAAATGTTGAAGGGACTGAGGGGGAAAAGGAACCTTTCTCCACAGTTGGTGTACGTGTAGACTGGTAGAGTGTTTATGGAAATCATCATGCATATTCCTTAAAAAACTGGAATTGGAGGTCCTGTTTGACCTAACTATTCCCCTTCTGGGTATCTACCCAGAAGAATTAAAAGCATCATATTACAGTGATATATGTGCACCCATGTTTATAGGTACACCATTTGTAATAGCCAGATCTTAGAAACAACCCAAATGTCCATCAATGGGAGAATGGATAAAAAAGATGTGCTATTTTTTATTCAATGGAGTAGTGCTTAGTCATAAAGAAGGATAAGCTTGACACTTCTGTAGGTAAATGGATGCAATTTGAAACTATACTCATAAGTGAAATACATTGGACTCACATATGTAAGCATGGTATTTTCTTCCTAGTGTGAGAAGTTAAAAGATTAAATAAGACCCAAAATGTATAGTAGATATTGTGAAATGGGAAAAAACAGTTCAAAATGAAAGAGAAACTGATGGTAGAAACAAGTATAAATGGGAAAAGTAAAACTCATATATATATGAGAGTTAATATTTATACTACTAATTTCTCTTAGTTAATTGAAAAGGAAGATTTTTTCTAATATTTTAGCCAATTAAATTCTTATAAGCTGTATTCTGAGTAACTAAAGATAACAGTATGCAATCTATTAACCATTGTTATTCTCCTATTGTTTTGAAGTTTTATTTTTGTTTTCTTTAAAATTAAAAAATATAACAAGAGATGTTAAATAAAAAAAAATATAGGCTTTCCAAACAGATGAAAGAGGAGATAGGAGTGTAGTGAGCTGTGGGAAAATCATAGATATTCATAAAATGTAGACTCTATACCACAATATTTTTTGGTCTAGTCCCTGCATACTTTTCCATCTTTGTTTCTTCTGCTGCTAGCCTGTCTTTATAGGATTTTTATTGGTACCATAGCTACCTTAGATAATTCAGTCAGCTAAAACAAATTATCATACACTGGGTGGCTTAGACGACAAATATTTGTTTCTCACATTCTGGAAGTAACAGTGCCTAAGATTAAGTGTAGCAGCTATCTGGAAAGGGTCATGGCTGTCTTGTTGTACCCTCACCAGAGAGAGGAAAGAGAAAGAAACTAAGCTCTGTGTTGTTTCTTCTAATAAGGTTACTAATTATATCCATTTTCACAGCCCAATTACCTGAGCTCCAGCCTCATCACTTAATTACCCTCCAAAGCTTTCATTTCCAAGTACCATTACATTGGAGATTAGGGCCTTAATATATAAATGTGGCACTGGAATATGTCTATGAGCAGAGGAAATATGTGCAATGTGTGATGGTTTCAATTGCTGGGTTTCTTGTGTCTAGAAGAATAAAATTTCCTGATCGATTCTTGTTTGGGTCTTCAGTGAGACTCAAAATGAATACAGATGCGGTGTGTTATGTCAGTTACTGAGTAAATACTGACAACCCTTAAGACCATATTTTCCTTTTGAACCTGACTTTGCTTCATGTGAAGAAAGAATGCATTTTTTTCAGAGTCTCACTAGGTTGCCAAGAGTGGCCCCCACTTTGTGATCCTCCCAGGTCAACCTCCCTAGTGGCTGGGATTGTAGACATGTGAAACCATACCAGTTTGGCAATGGCATTCTGAGAAATGCAAAGGTTCAAAAAACACTGATTCTTTCTTACTCATTCTTCCCTGAATGTAGTGATCATGTACATCAAAAAGAATGACACCAAAAAAACAGAAAAGATGGAGAAACTCAGTTTATTTTCCACTTAGATTTTCCCTTCTGATTCATCAGTGAATTTAGAGAGTTGGCAGAACGTGTTTATCTCATGAAGTGCAGTAATAACAGTTGAGTTACTTTTGTGCAGCATTTCTACTTTAATAAAAAGAATGAAATATATATTATTTTATTTTGTTATTTGATTCTACATGTGAGATAAATGTGCATATATCTGCATTTCAAAGCAACAATGCCCAATATGAAGATAATGGGAAGATGTAAACTAGTAATTTAAAATTAAAAATTAAAATATAGAATGATATTTTTAAACATGGCATGGTAAAGCAGAAGGGAAATAGTGGGAAAAAGAAAATTCTTTGTATATCAGGACATTTAATGACTTTTTTTCCTGTTTGTTGAGCAAGGGACAGCATTTCCATTGTGTGCTGGGCCCCACAGATCATACAGCTGTCTCTATTTCTGTGCTCATCTTTGGGCAACATGTTAGATCTTGCTATTTTATAAACTCAGTAATTCTTCCGTATTCCAATCTTTCCACCAAATTCTTCCATTTGCCTGAAATACTCTCTTCCTTGTTCTTCACCTGTGTATCAGTCAATGTACCATTCCTGGCATAGTAACAGACATCCAAAACTTAGAGGAGGACAAGTTTAATTTGGCTTATGTTTTAATTAGTCGATTGTCAGCTGATTTCAAAGCAGAAATATCATGGTGGAAGCTGTTCAGCTCCTGACATCTGGGAAGCAGAGCAGGAGAATGGTGTCAAAGGGGAAGAGGCAACTGACTTCATACAGTACCTAATGTCACACATTTGTGGCACATCCAGACACACCCAGAAGTGTGCCTCACCAAACCCCTGGGCAACTCCTATGCCAATTAAGCTGACACTATCAAGCTGACTTGTAACATCACACTCTGTGTTGATTTGCAATCCAAACACTTCTCCTTAAACTCTACTTAATCTCCAAATAAAGGCAAGGTCATAATTCCACCTATTATGATAGAACTATCTGCATTCTATCAAAACACAATAATCCAATTCCCAAAGGCTCAACAGTTTCAGCATTTTTTTTAAAGAGCCAAAGCTGTTCTGAGACCTCAAGTCACAATTTTAGGTGTGACTTTCTTTTTTTTTTTATTTGAAAGAGAATAAAACAAAAGGGGGTAGTACAGAGCAGATCAGAAGAGGACAACATAGGCAACACAGTACTTTACATTAAGTCAACTGGACATCAACATTATCTAACACCATATCTCTAGCTCTGCGATAGTTGAGCATAGTTTCAATTACAATAATATCAAACATAACACAATAGTATAAAGCCATGCATTTAGTGAAAGAATTCCAGGGCTTTCTGAACCGAATAACAGAAAATGATCAATGAGTATTATAATAGCTCATTTTTGATAAAAAAGAAAAAAATTTGTTTGAACTATCACACATATTCAAATTCCAATGAGACACA